>JBBMOI010000013.1:5365000-5420000 GCA_038088405.1 Porites divaricata | reverse complement strand
AATATGAGGAGATAACAATGGGACTCTTTGGACTTAAGATATATCTGAAAGAAAAAAAAGTTCAGAAACAACGCTGGTTATTCAAGCCACTGAGCTATCGCCATTTGTAATTCTCCACAAAATTGGGGATTTCAAGTTCACATGTTCTACAATTTTTTGAGCCCCTGTTAAACAGTACAATATAGAGATGAGATAAGTAACTTAAGCTGTGTTGATCTACTATCGGCATTTTGCTTGACTGACATAAAATAAATAAATTCATATCAGTGAAATCATGATGGGTGCTTTATATTTGAAATAACAAAATCAAATGAAGAGTCCTACCTGTAGCTCGTTAGGTCCTTCTTTCTTTCGGATCCATGCTTTGCCTTGGCCCTGCGCAAAAACAAATTGAACTCCTTCAGCAATTAGTTAGCATGTAACATCTCTATGTTACTGTGGGGGGGGGGGGGGGGGGGGGCAAAAAAAGATGTGACGTCATCACGATGCAGATTTCTAAGGCGACCAAGAGACTCTAATTTGGGTCGACCTAAATTAAGTTGAGTTAGGACGCGTCGAACCAATCAACTGAATCAGACCAAAAACCAAATCAGTTTCCCCTGAACGAGGCTAAATATACATTATCACACAAATGTTTAATTTATTAGTTTAGTTCGTCGCATGTGAAGATCGACGTTTGTCCCGGAGACTATTTTCAGGCGTTCTTTCCATCTTCTGGACGATCCAAACTCATTCAGACGAACTCGAGCCAGACGTCGAACTTTTCATCACCTTGACTCACTAAGTTTGGTTCGTCTCATGAAAAGTTCGACGTTTAGCCCAGGCCTAAGTCACTGAAAGACGCAAATATGCCGCGGTTCAGTTGACATATATCATAACTGAGGGCTCAGGTTTAAGTCACTGAAAGACGCAAATATCCCGCGGTTCAGTTGACATATATCATACCTGAGGGCTCAGGTTTAAGTCACTGAAAGACGTAAATATCCCGCGGTTCAGTTGACGTATATCATACCTGAGAACTCAGGTTTAAGTCACTGAAAGACGCAAATATCCCGCGGTTCAGTTGACATATATCATACCTGAGGGTCAATAAGAAGAGGATAACGTGAAGCCTTGGTGACGATAATACCGTTCTGAACTGACAACTCATCACTTGGAAGGCCCTGCAGAGCCCACTCGCCGATCGTTGCAGCATCTGTCAGCATGTTCACCAAGTTCAAATCCTTAAACGAAAAACATGTAAGGTAACATTCCAGTTGAGTGGACACAAAACCAATTCTCAGAACACCCCTTCTTCAAAAGGAAATGCAATAGTTCCGTCCGGTCGTCAAGGGCAACACGAGCGTGTCCGCATTAAATGTATTTCTTTCACGTAACACAAACTTACGAATCCCGAGGCAGCGAAGGTTAGCACTGAACTTTAAAAAATAATTGCGGGAACGGCTGGTGCAAAACTAGAGAATAAAAAAATAGATCAACTTTATTTTACTATTACCTCCGAGAAAGGAATCTTCTCTTTTCTCATTTCTTTCTTCCAGTTATCCAGCAGTAGATTCCTAAACGATTGGTTGAATGGGCCAGAGTAGGATAAAAAGCCTGTGGCCAAAAGCACATCACCGACCAACCTGAAAGTTAAATGGTATGAAAGTTAACCCGCTAGCTTAATTCTTTTTGGTTGGTGGTACGCTCAACAACAAAAGTTACTTGAAACAGTGCTAGAACAGCTCCCGGCGCCCAATTACGATTAGAAAACGAGACAAAAAGGTTCGTGTTGCAATGTAAGAATATAAAATCAACTACAGGGATCCAAACGCATGTTTCTCTCGTATGCCTCGAAATACCCCACTTTTTTGTAAAAAGTCCTTGGCCGGACAGGTAAGATAATAACCTGATTAACCAAGCCGCAGCTGTATTACGATTTACAGGCTTTGGTATCCTAGTCTTCTATTACCCTGGGTGCCAGAGGCTATTTTTTTTTTCATACCTTACCCTAGAATCTGACAATGATTCATCAAAGTTCGGAGCAAGCACAGAATATTTTGTTCAAAGTACTTTGAAAACGGATCTCTGGAACCCGGGTGGGGTTTTGGTTCAAACAGGTGAAAAATTACTTAATTATAATTGTCCATTGAGTTGTAAGTTAGTCAACCAAACACTTCAGGTCCTTCAGGACGATAGACTTCTTCGCAGCCGCTCGGGCAGGAATCAAGCAATGTTTACCGCCCCCTGGCTGAAGACGAGAATATCAGCGCGACGAATAAAATCAGAATTAAGAAACGATTCAAACCTCTGAATCTGTTGATCAAACTTCTTGCTTTGTTCGGTCCGCCTTGTCTTCTCACCGCCCAGTCCATCGATCAGCGCAGTAGCATTCGCCATCTTTCTCCTGCACGCTTCAGCGTCATCAACCAGTGTTTGCTTGTCACGCATTGCCTGATCGTATTTTGCCTGTACCAAATCCAACTCACGCTGTTTTTCATCCAACTGTGCTTGGGCTTCATTAAGCTCGCTCGTTGCTTTTTGTAAACGTGCTTCTTGTATTATCAGATTGGCCTTAAGAGTGAAAAATGTTAAAAATGGTCACATACTGTGGCCTGTGGAAACAGCCGACATTGTGTGACGCCAGCACTGGTATTCTCGCGAAATGACTTAATAATAATAATAATAATAACGCGAATATTTATACAGGATAACCTATCAGTTCTAAAAAGAGCTGTTATCAACAGGGTCCTGTAATTATCTCAGAAATACCTAAAAAATAAAGAAGAAAATCGAAAAAAATAAAATAAAATAACACTAAGAAATCTAAGATTTAAGAGTGTGTCCATGAGAGAACCAGGCAGGGGGTGATAATGCTCAAATCACGGACTTCGCTCAAACTTGGCACAATTGATGGTTTTGGTGAGATATTAACCTCGACAAAAAATAAGGTCGTAATATTGAATTCCCTGGGATTTACAGGGACCCCCCCCTAAAAATCACAACATCTACTCATTTTTGCATAATTAATTAGCTAACTTTGGTTTGGCTGTTCAACAAGTAGAAAAGACAACTTCAAATCTAATCAACTTTATCATCTTCTATGTTTATCAGACTTAACCCTCAGTAATTTATTTTTACTCTCTAATTCGATCTCTTCCTATTATGTAGCCTAAAGTAAGGTCATCTTCTCACTGTTTTGACCAAACCCTAAATTTAAGGTATTTTAGTCGCTAACATCTCCCATGAGCAACAACTTATGGACTTAATTCTCGCATATTCTTTGAAAGACATCTTTAGGGTTATCAAATCAATCCTAAAATATTTGGGCAATCTCATACTTTATCAATAATGACGTATTATGTACATTTGACTTGACGCTTATTTGTCATTTGACCAAAATTGGAAGAAACGTAACATTCGTTTTTTTTAAACAAAAATAGCACAAAGTTGGCGAGAAGTCACAAATGAGATGCCTCATTATCGATACTAATAGCGGAATTGTGAGAAAGTGTCACCTGAGGCATGTTTTCTGTGTTATTTATGGACGTTTTGATGGATATTTTATGGAACACTTGAGTAAACACAAGGAGCAAAAGATTTAGTTCAAAACTTCGATCGGTCCAACTTGTAGGTGTTACAAGACCCAAAAACGATAAAAGATAGTGAATAAATGCTACATACACGTCTCTCAGATGCTTTAGTCCAGGTTGGCTGCTCCAGTTTCGTCTGGTCCTCTGTGGCGTTACTCTGCGTTACTTTGTGACAAGGTAATGAAACATTGCAAAATTAAAAGTGTCGGCTTTTCACCGAACATTCGAAGTCTTTCAGATAAGTTGTAGTCAGAGGGAACAAAATGATTCTCAAAGGACAAGAAGGATCACTGACAATCCGCCTATATCTATGGAAAACAACCACCTGCTCGAACACCCTCCATCTTTGACTTTAGACTCTGCCTAAGTGATGGAATCTGTTACGCTGGACTACCGGACTACGGAATGCGGAATACACTATCTATTGTACGCGCCAATATCCTGTTATAACTGGTGTGTTGAAAATAGGTTGTGAAAGTCGTGTTACTTGAAATTTTGAGTTTATTCGATGTTGACGTTAATTACCATGATAATAATCGTCCATAATAACCCTTTTATTGTCAGACCGTGCCATGCAATTTTCGATAATTAATGACTTGCCATTGGGTATACTTACTTACTTATTTTTTAATCCTCGTAGTCTTACAACTATACAGGATGGTGTCTGTATCTGGGTAAATTATTGACTACAAAAACATAATAATAACCGTTTAAAAGTGTTGAGGAACATTAAACTTCTGAGGAATACAAAAGACCCAAAGGGGGCACTAATACATTGCAAAAAAAGTCGGCTAGACTTCTTTAGCTATTGAAGGAAGGTGTAGATTAAGAACAGTTTTTTTGAACACAGACTAATATACAATATTCACTTCTCATTTAAGCTGTCATTTCCGGATTCATACAGTATAGAAGTTCTCTTAACGGACACTCTCGTATATAGCGAATAGCTCTACTTACGACCGCCATAACAAAACCCCGTTTTAACTCCCACACAAACTGTGGATTTTTACATTCCCGCAGGCGGCCGCGGACACTCAAAGGGTTTACCGGCGAATTAGAGTTTAGCTTTGATTTAAAGCTCTCGTAAGCAGACACCCTGAAGAAAATCTTGTGCTTTTTTTATACTATGTCCACAGTCATATCGCTGTTTGTCACTGTTATGAATCATTCTTGTATATCCTTTTCAGAGTTACCGTTTTTTCACATACACGTCCGGTTACACTTGAAAATACAAACTGAATTGTATGCCTTTACCTAATTGTACGCTTTTACCTAATTTCAATAATGCAATGGTCTGATCTCTGCGTTCCCTGTTTTTCCTGTACTCCTCGGAGTATCAGAGGAACTTTGAAACAAAATAGATTTGTCTATAGTATATTGTAACTTAAAAATTGCATCAGTACATTCACTCCAAAAAGTAGATGTTTCCGCACTTTTCCTCGTTAGAGACCTCCTGCACTTCGACTCTCGTAAAACCCTAGTTTTCCTTGAGCAACCCCACGGGCATTATTTACTGGGTGTCTTCCGACCACGCACGGACCGGAATATCAAATGTCTGTAACTTAATTGTTGTGTCTGTCCATAATTCAACATCCGCCTGCCTCAGCACGGCACACTAACCTGGGAACTAAACTGATTTTGGTGCCCCAAGAGTGCGCAAAAAGGCCCTTCCGAGGATGTCTAGGATGAGAAAATTGACCTTACCTGGGTAGGGTGACAAATTTGAAATCTAAGCATTACAGTTGAAGTAGCTCTTGAGGGAATGTGGGAAGGGTGTGAAACTTATATGGAAGCGGTTGTTTGAGAAAAAGATCTAACTCAATGTGAAAGTGTGGTGTATTTTGAATTCTACTTGGGAACGTTACTGCCATAGTTAGACTTTATAAGACCCCCAAAAGACCGGTACCATGCTAGGTAAAAAATTTAGTGTTTATGACAGTCAAATCTGGTGCCAGCAGGGTAGGGCATTTATACGCAATTTGGCCACTCCCCTGGGGATGGGGGGCTCCAGTATGAAAACAAAATGGAATTCTTGTCGCAAGCTGATCTGGACGTGTCTCACGCTTTATTTGTCCCTTTGAGCTGGTCTGGACCAAGATCCGGCTTCACTTCGATGCTATTTGACGTGCAACTAAAATAGACAAAAATATTTCTTTCCAAAACACGAAAGAAAAGCGACTTCTATCTCCGAGTTTGAAAAGAAACGGGATCATTTATAATCACGGTTTGAATAGAGTTGGCAATAGATTTGGAATTCTAAAATTTTTATTTGCATACAATAACAATAAAATTATCTCAGAGAATGTCGGAAAGTCATATTTTTCATATTTTGTTCACTGGATTCTGGCTCCTAGCTCCTGGCTCCTAACTCCTGACTCCCGACTCCCGATACAATGTTTCCGTATGGTGGCCAACCGCTGCTTAAAAATGCGGGCTCCAGTTAATGTCAAAGATGGCGGACGTTTCGTTGTTGTTTGTAACATGTGAATTGAGCTACAACAGTGGCAGAAATAATTCTTTCCATGGATTACAAATCGGCTTTCTACTTTTCGTATTGTTTTCTCCTAAAACAACTTGATTTGGATTTTTGTGCGTAAACTGATGGCTAAGGAATTTTAGTCGTACAGCGAGTCACGACGCTGAACTACGCTGAACTGGGCATCGAAGGTGGCATGAGGAACAAATCCAAGCGGGCACAAACTAGAAGTTGAGACATCCAAGAGGTACGTATATGGATTTTATTGACCGTTTATATTGTTTTTAAGGCGAAATTAGTAAAGTAAGTAAAACTGTGAATTAAATCTTTGTATGTTGTTTTTCCTTGAAAAGATCGCGTATATAGCTATCAAAAATCATCGTTAGAGTTTCTTGCACAATAATTTCAACAATTTTACCCTTATTAATGTTAAATCATTGTCTGATGAGTTTTTTGTTCGATTTCTCCTCATTCAGAGGCAAACGCACGAATATTGTGAGGGCCTGAATTTTGATGAAATATGCAAAAGTTGTTCAGTCACATGAACAGTTTATGTCAACACATGGAAGAAAGTGAATTGCCCAAACTTTTTATGATCTTTTTCTGAACTTAAGTGATGGCTTTCACTACTCATGCAAAAGTTATAAAGATAAGCTGTTGCTCATCAGAGATATTAGGGAATAAAATACCCTAATTTTACGACTTACTCAAAACTTGGAAATGATGACCCAACTTAAGGGGACTAAGAGGGGGCAAATCGAATCGGCGACTTTAAAGAGTTTATTGTGCTTAAAGTCTTATGAACTCAGATCATCTCTCAGTGCATTTAAGTTCCAGGTGGCTTTTCTGTTTGTTGCACTGGCATCGTAAAGTTAGCTAATTAATTATGCATAAAATGGGCAAAATGGCGATTTTTACAGGGGATGCTTGGATCTCCCAGGGAATTTAATATTTTGACCTGAAATTCTGTCACATAACTTAACTCCTGGTACCTAACATTTGTGCCAAGTTTGAGTGAAATTGGTGATTTGAGCATTATCACCCCCTGCCTGGTTCTGCCTGGTTTTCTCATGGACACACTCTTAAAAATCAAAATCTGTAAAAATCATCGACTTACAAGACTGAAAAGAGTTGTGAATTATGGAATACTATTGAAAAAACTCTTTTAAATTACTCTTAAAAAGAAACCTAGAATTTAAATTTCTTAAATGCCGAGGAGAAACGAGCACAGGAGTCCCATACTGATGACGCGTCACTAACCAGATCAGCAGGTCAGCACTTTTTAACATCTGTCGAAAGGCCCTTGGACACCTTATGAAGTTTACACAACGTAGTATTCCTTATCGTTTTGGATTAGCCGGTTAAGCACTGCGTTTTACAGATTAGGGTTAAGCACTACCTTAACTGATTAGGATTTTGGGTTGGGGTTGATGCTATGTGTACTTTAATCTACTTTGTGTAAGCTTCATAAGGTGTCCCAGGGCCTTTCGACGGATGTTAACGAGTGCTGACCAGATCAGCAAGGATGAAGCAAATTTCCAACCAATCGCAAGCCCTACCCAAATCTACCAATTGCGCGTCACCAGTAAGGAATTTCTGCGCTCGTTTCTCAAACGTCCTTTCGCAGGGAAACCATCAGTGGTGTCACGAATCATCGTTGTTTTCTCAGGCTACATATACTGAAGACATGCCTGCTAAACGTTAAGCGGCCCACATCTAACGGTAAAACCTGTAGCAGCCTTTTGAGGTCTACGTTCATGGAGGGGAGGAGAGAAACTCAATTTTTTTAGAGTTTCTAAGGCATGGTTACCAATGCTTGCATCGACCGCTAAAATGGCAACAAAAGTTTACAAAAGAGAAATAGGCGTCGCCGGCCCTTGTTTAAAACCCATACCACTAAAGAATGCTTTAGCTTCCTACATGTCTTCTGGGAAATAGCAGTTGGTGTGTGAACTATATCTTCTGGGCCCAGTTGTTCGAAAGCGGTTAGCGCTAATCCAGGGTTAAATTTTAACCCGGGTTTCTTTATCTTTTTATCAAGAGCGCTCTCTCGGATAGTTTTCTCTATTCTTTTTAGAGTATCCAATCACCAAATTGTAGGCAAAGAGAATTAAACTGAATTTGCTTTTAAGCCCTCATATCTGAGTTCAAATTTCGCATTAACCGTGGGTTATCTTAACCCAGCTTCGAACAACCCGGCCCTGGTCTATAGCTTCTACAGCTTGATCATAAATCAAAACGGCACAAACACTGTACCTTGAGTGGAAGAACTTCTTTGTTGACACCATAGAAGAATGCCATAGCTCTGGTCCAAGATGCCAGACCAGCCACGTCACCACAAACCTTCTTGGCGTTCTCCATAGTATAGTCCTCCATTTCTAAATACGGCATTAGCAGCTCAACTGTTTCTTCATTGATGGAATCCTGGTAGACAAACGGGATAAAAGTGCGTTTTATCAAATTAAAACAACAACCTCGCACCGAGGTTTCTCCTTGAAGGGAAGTCTTGTAACAACCTTCAGGACAAACGGGCAACAGAACTGAAAATTCTTGAAGAGACATAATATTTTTCAACCTTTCTTTAAAGTTCCTACATGACAGGCTCCCAAATAGGCTCCTGAATATCTTCAAGAAGCATTAATTATTCGGGAAGTAATGTTAGGGGGTGTTTACATGACACCGGGGCACCTTTCGCCCCGGAGCGAGTTCACTCCGGTTCCCTCTCATGGCTCTATATTTGTTTACACGATACCACCACAAATTTCATGCTGGCGCGAGTCACCCCTACGCGAGTTCACGCCGGTTCTCGCCCCGGGGCGAGAATTTCACTCCGGTACGAAATCGGTCTGCCGGTAGACTGGAACGGGTAGCGCATGCGTAATGTTCGCGATTTTGAATCATACGTGCATTTTATCAACATGAAGTGTACCTTCAAATACCGAGATGTGAAATAACCCAGTCATCATGTAAACGCGATACGAAATCAAAAAGTCATGTCGGTATGAAACTCGCGCCGGTGCGAGTTTTCTCATGTAAACACCCCCTTACATACTGACACGGCGTTTATCGGGTTACCTTTGCGAAAGTTAGCAAGTTGTTCAAGAAGCCACCGCCACTCATCATTTTAAGGGACTCGCTCCAAGAAGGTTTACAGCAGGGCCTCTCAGGATCGGGTGTGACTGGATCAACCTTTCTAAAGAACAGCAGCAATACACAGTCCATAATGCGCATGATCAGGTGAGGTGGCTTGGCCAGTTTTCTGACTGTGGCAATGTGTGCAGGTTTGATGGTCTGCAACGCGGCTTCTGCTTCTTCCAACGCAGGTTTAGCAGCCTCAAGCTTTTCCTCTGCAACTGCTTTGTCTTCCTATTGGTCGAAAAACAGCATGTTTAGTGTATCGCACTGGTTCCTTCCATCAACCCCGAGTAATTTTATTTATTGATTTATTTATTCATTTATTTACCGTAAATCCTCTATTAACCCCCCCCCCCCCCGGGGGGGGGGGGGCGGGCTCATTGATTTCAAACACATTTGAGAGAGGCTTTATAGAGACAGGAGGGCTTATTTGAGACGGGGGCGCTTATTCAATGTAGTAAAGAAGATGGTATCAGCTCTCCATAAAGAAGAATGTGAAGAGGAAAAGCTTAAGTACAAGACGTTGGAGGTCATGCAGCTGAGTATCAAAAACAAATCCGAACCTCCAGCTGGTGAATAAACCACCCTGGATCAGTCCACACGAAGTTAGTTTATAGACTCATGGCAGTCGTGATTGATTAATACAGTCTATCATTTATCAGTGAGTAATAATAAGGGGGAGGGCCCAAAAGGGAGGAGGGCTTGTTAGAGAGGGGGGGTGGGGGGGACTTATTTGAGAGGGAGGGCTTAATAGAGGATTTACGGTATTTATAAAAGTGTTAAGGTCAAGTATAGTTCAAAAGGTTGGACAAAGGTAAATAATTGACAGAACATAGGCCAATCAGTGATTCAGGGCAGCTTAGAAGAGAGGGTGGGAACAAGCAAATGTTTATGCGCTTTTTTTCAACTCTTCAGAGACTATATGCTACCGTCGCTGATCACGCCAGCGCGCATCCTCTTTTACTACTTGGAAGCCGACTAGCTCCACGCTTGGCCAGTAAAAGCTTATAAGCAGTATTTTCTAAAAGCGAAACTTGAAACTCTATATTAACGGGAAGAAGGCGCGGATTTTGTTCAAAAGGAAACCTTCTCACATGAAAGGTCTCATGGGTTCGTTAACGCAAAATTAACACGAGTCTATTTTGGTCTGAAAAATGGTGTTAAATGAACTAATGAACGAAAAGCTTGTTCCTCACATTGTTTTGTTACTACAAAGGAAAATAGCTTTATATATATATATATATATTTTTAACTACACGTTTTGAGAAGGGGAGAGTTTAACTCACCGCAATTTCGTCCACAATCGCTTGCGCCTTGTCCTTGACTTTCTGCACCTGGGACTTCACCTTTTCGGCTGCTGTAGCGCTAACTGTCACTTCCTGAAGCACAACGTCCGCTTTCTTTGAGGCTACGGCAAGTTCCTTCTCTTTCACTACCAACTCTTCCGAAAGCTTCGCCACCGATTCACTAGCTTCCACGAGCTTAGCCAGACCAGTGTTCATACGCTTAGCCAGGAGACCAATGGCTTCGTGTTGCATCGTGTAAATGGTCTTGTAACCACCGATGAAAGAGAGGTACGATTTGGGTGTAACATGGGTCTGACGCCGAAAACGCTCAAAGTACTGAACGCAGGTTTCTGCAACGTTGTCCTAGAAGGAAAATGGAAATTTCTTAAATAACCAAGGTTAGTGCGCAGGCCTCTGTACAAGAAGCCCCAGGTTCAATTCTCGATTTCCAAGTGTGACCTCAAATCTATGGTGGCCGAGCGTTCTCACAAAAAAGATGGTCAGATTTGTGCTGCGATTTCGAAAAAGAAGAGGAAAAAAATAATTTTTCTTCAAAAATAAGAGAAAATATTTTAAAACCTTAAATACAATTTTTAAAAAAACTTAGCCAAGAAAATAAAAACAAAACAAAATAAACGCACTTGAAAAAACAAAACAAAAAAATTTAAACTAAAAAAATTACGAAAAAAAATCAGAAAACAAAAAAAAACAACAAGAAAAACAAGACTAAAATAATAAAAATAGAAAAAAAAAAACGCAAAAGACGAAAAACAAAACAAAAAAAAGTAAACCCTTAATAACATTGCGACTCCAAAAGCATATTGAAATCAAAATCAAAATTCAATGAGAACGACCGGCCGATCATCGTTCTCATAAAAATATTGAAATCGAAAATGAAAAACCTGTGAGAACCACCGGCCGTCTAATCGTCTTTTCCTCTGCTTAACATGAAAATCGAGGTCGTGGAGGCCCGCTGATCACAGATATAGCGGGCTATGAGAACGCCAGGCCGTCATCAAACATCTCATTTTTCATTTCGAAATGAAAATGTTCGAAAAAAGCCGAGCGTTCTCATAGCCCGTCATATCTTTAACCAGCAGTCGTATAATTTCATGGCATACCATATATGAAGTACCTACCGACCATGGCCACGGTCGGAGTCTACGAGTCTACGCGTCGTTCGGCACTGGATCCCTGCGCTTTTGATTCAGTGATTCAGAGGAAAAAAAGAAGTGGCACAAGTAAAAGGCAAGTTCGGAATGAGTTGCATGAAAAGATATCAAACAAAAGCCCGATAACAGGCAAACGCACCGCCCAATCCAACCAAGAAAATTTGAGAGTTTTGGAGAGTACAGCGACTTGACTCTTGTGAACCTCGATCATTTTAATGTGCCAACAGCTGCAACAGACTCTATAGACAAAGATTTGGTACCTCCATCTATGCAACAAGGGTAATGAAAGCATCATTTTGAGCATCTATTGCATTTGAGGTCCTTTTTTTACGTTTCTGAAAACGGTCAGTATAAAACATGGACTGCGGACTGAGGACTACGGACTGCGTATAAAATATGGACTAGGTATAAAACGCGGACTGGAAAATACGGACTGGCTATAAAACACGGACTAGGTATAAAACGCGGACTGCAGACTGCGGACTGTGTATGAAATAGAAATTCTTGGTGGAGATTCTCTGAATCAAGAGCCTGACAAAAATGCTATTATCTACACCCATTTTAGACATGGTCTCGGTCTCTAACAATCATGAAAGGGGTCAAGACCCGGGGGTACTCTCTTATATAAGCCATATACTTATTTGCCACCCTAAACGGTAGGGTTTATGGGCCTTTTTTGGTGGTCTGAAAACACTTTGCCTATTTTGGTTTGAAATCGGGTATGGTTTTCGAGGAAACTACGGGAGCATACATGTACGAATGTATTTATCGTTTTCAATTCTAAATGAATAAGAATGAAGTAGAAATATGCGAATTTGAAATGCATTTGAAGAATTTTTTGTTTGTGCTCTAGAGAGAATGATCTACTGTTGTGCTCTAATCTATAAATTTATAATGATGACATAATTTCTGCCTAATCAGGGCTAGCCTGTTCCAGGCTCCGAGATAGTTGGGTCCGCTAAATTGAGAAAGCGCGAAAATAAAACGAGAGGAAACTGGGTAGTCTCCTCTTTATTTGAGAGCCTGGAACAGGCTAAATCAGGTCAGGTCTGAAAATGGGTATGGATTTTAGAGATCAGGTCTGAAAACCGGTGTGGAAAATGACATTTTTTATTCTGAAACAGGGTAAGGATTTAGAGAACCAGGAGGCATAACCCCACCAAAAAATTCCTAGCAGTACCCCCTTCCGGGGTTCAAGAGCAGGGTGTAAATCATGTCATCATAATCATCGTGTAGAATATAACGTTGGGTTGGATGATTCATTTCGGTTATTATTCATGTGTAGATGAGTAATCCCTCCCCCCTAAATACTGCTTTTTTACCTCGCAGAATGCCCCTATATTGACCTTCTCATCTGAGTTCTTCGTTTCCTCATATTCCCAAAAAAAAACCGCAATAGAGGCATCTTTTGGAATTTTTACTCTGACTCGGCTAACACCAATACTACTCTTTTTTATTTGGTGCTTCTCTGATTTTTTCTCTTCAAACTCCTTCTTTTAATAAAACTCAGAGTTTAATTTCAGTTACCTTGAATAGCGGCATAACCTAGCTTCCTTGTCCGTGCAGTATGCTTTCCTTCTCCACATGAGGAGAATATAGACTGCGTGACCTGCTTACAGAATGTTTTTGTGTCAGGCAAGGAGCTGGAACTACTGTTTTATGCAAGCCCGCTTTCCGTGTCTCTCATTTTTACCTTTCTAAGGCTCTTTTTATTTACATAGTTCATAGTCCACATTTTATACCCAGTCGGCAGCCCGCAGTCCGTGTTTTATACTGACCGTTTCTGAAAATATGCCCCGTCAGCATATCTAACTTCAACCCCCCCCCCCCCCCCCCCCGCCACACACACACCCCTTCCCCTTCACTGCCACCTCTGAATGAAATTGTGGGCTCCAAATTCATTTTGAGGCAGAGGTCCACTTTAATGTGTTGTAACTGTTTAATTACATATACTTTGAAGTTGTCAGCAACTGCACTGATCTGGCTACAAAATGTTAACCAACACAATCTTAGACATCTTAGAATTGTCAGTGGCAAATCAGTCAAATGAAATGATCATGTTTAGCTTGATTTCTTTGGAAGTTTCCTCAAGTCAGTAATATTGAAGGTCTTAAATTTTGTTACAGTGTTGAGTTGAGTTAAGGTTGATCCTCTTGAAAGACAATGGTTTGACATTTTAATGGTTATCACAGCAGTTTTTATAAGTGCTGTTTGGTTAAAATCAGTTATTATATACATGTACTTGGTATATATACATGTACCTGTTAAATCAAGTGTTTCTTCCTTTTATTGGTATCAGTAACTTGCCTTTTGGTGCATCCTTTCAATGAGGTTGCTGAAATATTAGTAATGTGTTATGCCACATCCCGCATACTCCCCCATGTGAAGTCAGGGAAAATTCTGAGAGGTAGTGTGTCTTCACATTTCAGTTCTAAATATGAATCAGGATCAGTAGTGAAATAGGAGTCAAAGGGATATAAATATTTTCTCGAACAGTAAAATGTAAGTTTAATGTTGAATATCATAATGAGCCTTTAAGGAGAGCTAGATCTCAGCAGCATCCCTGGGTTTAACATTTTCCACTTCCGGTTTTTCACATTCACATTCTTCTCTAACTTCAGGTGGTAAAAAATCAGTTCCCTCCTGTAGAACACCTGATAATTCAGCAGCTTTATCAAGACAGACAAATAAATGTACACAGTGAACTGTCTTTTATAAATTATGGACACCTGTTATGTAATCAATAAACAGTTTTGATACCAATGATATTTGGGACCATTAAAAGTTTTGTGGGTTCATTATTTTTGTTTCTTCAGCAGCAATAGCTCATGATAAAGAAATACATACAAAACATTGAAAAACTCGTACCAGTAAAGTAAAAGTACCGGTCGCACCCCTACGCCGTTTCTTCTTGCCAACATTTCCACGGCGTTCGAGTCCTTTTTGGGTCAACTAGCCCCATACCATCGTGTACTAGACTGCGTAGTACAGCTAGATTGTGCTGTCAGACCCACCAGGTGCCCTGTACCTTCCACTTCCACGTCTTTAATATCAGTGTCGTTTTTGACGTAATGAATGCCAAAAAACTCCGTTCTCCTCGACTAACGAAGTCCAAAATCTCTCTTCGCCTGAGATTTCACTTAAGAAACATGTCAAAAATAGGGAAGATATAGCGGTTCATGCTACCTCCATGGTATGAACTACACGTTTGCAAACCATATAGTCATGCAAATCCTAGGGTCACTCATTGAGGCCTGTTACATCCTTTCGCGCAGAGGTAGCCGTTTTAGGAGAAAGCAAGAGTTTCAAGAGCGGGAACAAAAGGCAAAGGGCGTTACAGTGTCCCTTACAGTGACTGGACTTATAGGACCGCTTGTGCCACTTCTTTTTTTCCTCTGAATCACTGAATCAAAAGCGCAGGGATCCAGTGCCGAACGACGCGTAGACTCGTAGGGCGCTTTCCATTCAACCCAAAATTCCGGTAATTTCGGTTGGTACATCAAATGGAACGGACCATTTCGGTTTGGTCCGACCGGAATATTCGGGACCAGCTTTGAAGGTGGTCCTCTTTGACCGGTCTGGTCATTTCGGTCGGTCGGACCGAAATGTTCCTTTCCATTTGACAAAATTGTTGTCCCCAGTACCGCTCTTTTGTATCCTGCTTGCAAGGACAATAACCAAGCGCGCGGAGGCTTGGGTCGGGTCTGTGGAACCGGAATGTACCGTTCCATTGAACACGGAAAATTTCCGGAATTTCAAACCGGAATTTTTGTTGAATGGAAAGCGCCCGTAGACTCCGACCGTGGCCATGGTTGGTAGGTACTTCATATATGGTATGCCATGAAATTATACGACTGCTGGTCAAAGATATGACGGGCTATGAGAACGCTCGGCTTTTTTGGAACATTTTCATTTCGAAATGAAAAATGAGATGTTTGATGACGGCCTGGCGTTCTCATAGCCCGCTATATCTGTGATCAGCGGGCCTCCACGACCTCGATTTTCATGTTAAGCAGAGGAAAAGACGATTAGACGGCCGGTGGTTCTCACAGGTTTTTCATTTTCGATTTCAATATTTTTATGAGAACGATGATCGGCCGGTCGTTCTCATTGAATTTTGATTTTGATTTCAATATGCTTTTGGAGTCGCAATGTTATTAAGGGTTTACTTTTTTTTGTTTTGTTTTTCGTCTTTTGCGTTTTTTTTTTTTTTTTTTTTTTCTATTTTTATTATTTTAGTCTTGTTTTTCTTGTTGTTTTTTTTTGTTTTCTGATTTTTTTTCGTAATTTTTTTAGTTTAATTTTTTTTTGTTTTGTTTTTTCAAGTGCGTTTATTTTGTTTTGTTTTTATTTTCTTGGCTAAGTTTTTTTAAAAATTTTATTCAAGGTTTTAAAATAATTTCTCTTATTTTGAAGAAAAATTATTTTTTTCCTCTTCTTTTTCGAAATCGCAGCACAAATCTGACCATCTTTTTTGTGAGAACGCTCGGCCACCATACAAATCCTTGTTTCGACTTCTTTCCTTTCTGTAAAAGGGAATGAAAGTACAGTTAACCTCAGGTTTGTCAGCCAAAAGATGACTTTTACGAGGTAACGACGCAAAATAAGCACTCTTTACCTTTTACAATAAATATATTGATTGAAAAACTGAAAAAAGCCTTAAATAATCGTTGTGACTAACTAATTAACTAATAAACAACTAAACGGTTGAAAAAGAACCTGAAAAATTCAGGCTTGACCAGGAATCGAATCCTGAAATTTGCGATGACCAGGCGCAACGTTCTATCCATTAAGCTAATCAAGCCAACTGGAGAGCAAACCATTTTGAGTTCGTAATATACCCGACGGTGGAAATTACATGAATGGAAATATGTGAAATGAATCATATGTTGAACATCGGATAAAGATGTGAAAGTTGAAATGATCCTCGCAGTTGATTTTTTCAGGTTCTTTCTCAACCGCTTAGGTATTTTATTCAACTTGAGGATCATTTCCATTTTCACATCTTTATCCGTACTTCAAAATATGAGTCATTTCATATATTTCCATTCACTAACTAACTTCGTCACTTACCTGAATAACTCCCATTGTGTTGACAACAGCTGCCTTTGTCTCTGAGGAGCAGACGATGTCGAATGAGGATAAAAAGTGAGATGCAACTGCGATCAACGCATCTTTCGGCCAGCGGCTAAACCAGTCCATCGTACAGCCACTGAACAATCCAGGAAACTTGAGGGAACGATTTCGGAACTTCTCGCCCACCTAGAAATATTACATTACAGTTTTAGATTACTGGGGAAGTACAGGACGGGGATATGGGTGGGGAGGATGGGGGAGGATGGGGGGCGACTGCTTTATTGAATTTTAATGCGCTTTAATGCTTGGTCTATTTTTGTGTGTTTCCGCAAATTCATCTGTCACTTAATAGCTTTTTGCACACTTATTGTTTTTGGAGTGGGATATTTTTGTGTTTTCCTAGCTCCAAAGAGGAGCCTTTTGGAAATGGTTCCTTACCGGTGAAAAACAAAGTACAACGTGGAGATTGTTCTTGACGCGTGTGATGAAATACTCGTACAGATTCTCATTGGTCGGCGGTCTCCTTGGATACTCGGCTTTCATCACACTGATCAGGTCCTGGGTAATTTCATCAATCTCATCTCGTGCAAACAGATTGGACACCTATCAAAGACAATAACAACAACTGAACAAGTACTGACAGACTGGATGACAAATATTTTCTACACTATTGGGATAAAACTGACTTCTAACGGCCATAGAGCGTTATCTGCAAGACTATGAAAATCGATAATTAATTAAGGGATCTGTAGTTAATACTGACTTCAACTTGGTGCTAATCGAAGTATCAGCTGCCACTTTTTTACTTTTCAGTCAATCAAAACAGAAAGGTTTATTACGCGTGAAGTAGAATATAAACACGGTTTGTTACTAGGTATGCAGGAATATAGAGATGACTCTGAAGTCTAAACCTCTTAACGGATTCAACTTCACATTCATTAATCTTATCTTGGGATGCACTAGCGGATCCAGGGAAGGGGCCCGGGGGCCCCACCCCTCTTCCATTTTTAGACCAAACTGAGGCCCGAAGGATCGAAAAAATTCTTTTTGGACACCCCCCCCCCCTCCCCCTCCCCGCCCCCATCTAAGGGTCTGGATGACCAGATGTATGTATGCTTTCGGTGTCGCCATGGGCAAATTGGCATGCAAATTGCCATGTTTTCACTAAAGTTATTCGAACTGTTGAAACGGCGAATTATTTGTTCTAATATAAAGATCTAGCCAGGGCTAAAGCGAAGCTCCCATTAACAAATTTATAATTTAAATCAAACAATAAACCTGTAATCCACAAATCAGTTAACTTAAGGGCACATCCAAGATAGCCTTGTTGGTCAGCGGCTACTCGAATGATCATACGTGTCAGATAAGTTCTTAAGGACCGCCTTGTTAAAATGTACTAACTATGAATAAACTTAAGGAAGTTCTGTTACTAGTATCGGCTCCTAGACTTGGTGTCAGAAGTGGAGAAACACAATGGCGAGCCTTAAAAGACCGGAGCTTAAACTTGTCGGAAATGTGAGTGAAAATTTCAAGAACTTCGAGTTACGATTCAACGAGCTAAAGATCCTGTTGCAGAAAGAGCCGCTCATTACAAAAGTCCTCTGTTAGAAATTTCAGCTTTACGCTCTGCACTTCCAGATGAAGCCTTGTCTATTATCAGATACACAATCGAACCTCAAATTCCAGACGACGATAAAAAGAAACCTTAGGTTTGGATGGATAAACTACTAGCGCCATTACACAGGCAGCACAAGAAGGAAGTAAGTAAGTAAGTAAGTAAAAGCTTTATTAATGTGTCAATGTATTTAGTTTTCACAACTAATTGGGGACACACACACACAAAAATAAAAATTATTTACAAATAAGAAATAATAATAATGTATATACAATTAAAATATGTAGTATGTATAACTTGTGTAATAAAACAATAGGAATATAAAAGGTAGTATCTAAGAATTGCGAAGGTTACAACAGCTATTGTTGTTGTTTAAGAGCGACGTTAGGTCTTTTTTCCTAATGTTCTTTTTGAAAGATTCAATATTCAAGGAGCCTATGAATTTAATATCTAGTTTCGACCATATGTAGGGTCCTTGATATCTAAGAGAATGTTTTCCATAGTTAATAGTGTGACCTCCTCCCAAGCCTAACACGAGTCCATTCAAGAGTGGGAAGTTAAGGTAAGATATACTCTGGCAGCCTATGTGACTATGGCGATCTAAGTGATGAACTTTGTAAAGACAAATTCATATTTGGGTTGAATGAGGATAACATACGTACGGAGTTGCTTAATTAAAACACATATAAAACTGACAACTCTAAGAAGTCCCTGTCCGATGTAGTCGCCGGAGCGAGAGCTATAGAGTCCGCCAAGCAGACAAACAGGTTAATCGCAGACTCGTCCGAAGGAATCGACGACAATGTCCACTGGACAGGCCTCATGTTTTTGGTGCGTGATCGGCGTGGACCACATTCATGGAAATTATGTCCGGCTAATGGCAAGACCTGCACCAGCTGTGGTGACAACGACCATTTTGCCCGTGTTTGCCTAGAGGACCGCAAACTTCCAAGCCCCACTAACAGAGCCACTTGGAGTCAACCTTCAGAGGGCCCCAAAGCAGCTAGAAACGTGACCCACGTATAAACCTCCGACCAAGAGACCTTCATTACACGGACATGTATACCACAGAAGAGGAGCACGAATCACCCTATGATCAAGATCACGGCTACATGTACTCATTGGACGCACAAGTTTACAGCATTGCATCTGTCGATAAGTCAAAACGATACTTCACAAACGAAACAGACACTGCAGCAACCTGCATCACCATCTCCGCCAACACCCTGCGCTCTTTCCTTCCAATTAGCTAATTAACAATTAGACCCTTCGCCCTCAAGGGCTACGGGTCTAATTGTTAATTAGCTAATTTAATGGAGTATAGAATGCAAAAATATTTATATCGACACCAAACATTTAAATTGAAAATCCGTTCAATCCTTAAATTAAGTGAAGAGATATTTGTTTGAGTGCACACTTTACAAAATAGAAGCTAGAATTTAATACTCACAATGGACCATTCGCAGCCAAACAGCAAAATTATTGTGTGCCATTATGGCACAAAAACACCGAACAAGCAGCGCATTAAAGAACTTCAAAATAAAAGAAATCAGCTTGCATCTTACGCGACTTCCCTAGTCGTCTCTCAGTCTTATATAATTACACAACATGTATGTACCTAACAGCATTTTTTGAAACCGCTAAATGGACCTTTTCTGTCCAATACTTCTCGCCAACAACTCCGAAGTAGCCATTATAAAAACTAAGAGTTCAGCTATTGTTGTTTTCTCATATATTCCTTTCTTCCTCCTCGCTCTTTTTTTTTTTCTCTCCTTTCTTTTTCTTTCATGAGCATCATTTTGGAGCTTATCGAGCCCCAAAAACCTGTCTTTTGAAGCCTTTTTCCCTCAAAGGACTGCAAATTTTGTCCAGATTGGTTTTCAAGGGGAGTGCGAGGCCCCTCCAGCTTCCCATCGTTCCTCGCGCTCCTTTTGGTCACGTTTCTCGCGTTCCGTCCTCCGCGTGCAATCCAAATAGAGTCGACTAGGTAGGAGTCAGCCGCAGTGCCATCTCATGCCTCCCTTCAGCGAGGCGTTTTGTCCCATGTGTACTGTTTAGCTGTATCGAACCCATTTGGCAACAATAAAAGCCCCCCAAAAACTAAGAATACGACTGTCGGTTTTAGCTTCTGCTCATAAAACTAAAACCTCTTTCGATTTAAGTAAAACTCTGTTTTGAAACAGCAAAATAAATATCAAATCAGGAATGGAATGAACGTTTATTCGTTTGTCTCACGATAGAATCGCTTTGAGATATTGATCGCGACGTTTCGACTGCAATACTGCTAGTCTTCATCAGGCGATGAGGTCGATTGCTTACGTGTAGCTATTTATGCACGTTGGTTCACTGTGATTGGTGTATTTCGATCCTCATTATTCCGACTAGCAGATGATGTTCCCTCAGGGGTCCGCTTTGTAGTTGAACGGCTGTTGTGTTTTCTGATCGTAGGCATCCATGCTTCGGGAATTTCGATTCCGTTGTCTCTATTGATGTTATTAGAATGAAGTCTTATTTGGATAGCCTCTTTGACCCTACGTGTGTATCGGTGAGGGTCACGATCGATAAACTTGACTTGATTCCATAAAGGAAGATGCCCCGTTTCGTTTGCGTGCTCCGAAACTGCGGAGGTTTGTGTATGAGCAAGCCGTATATCTCTGTCATGTTCTTTTATCCTGTCTTGCATTGCTCTCCCTGTTTCGCCTATATATACTTTGCCGCATTCACATGGAATTCTGTATACAACACCTTCTTGTTTACCTGGTTCTAGGGCGTCTTTCGGTCGTACTAAGTAAGACCGAAGAGTTGTGTCAGATTTAAAGACGGTGCGAACGCCTTGTTGTTGTAGGCAGCGGCGAAGAACCTCTGATACACCTTTAATATAGGGTAAAACCGCGGTAGATTTAAATTCCTGCGTGGGTTCGTTGTTGGCTGTTGGTGTTGTGGTTTTAACAAGTTTTCGTATGAACGAAGAGGGATAACCGTTGGAAACAAGTACCGATGATAAATGTTTCTTTTCTTCAGCGATAACTGATGGTTTTGTTATGAGGTGTTTGGCTCGGTCATATAGACACTTAACAATACCACGCTTCACTGACTGAGGATGGTGTGAGTCATAGGCTAAGTATTGATCAGTGTGTGTCATCAAGTCAAGTTTATCGATCGTGACCCTCACCGATACACACGTAGGGTCAAAGAGGCTATCCAAATAAGACTTCATTCTAATAACATCAATAGAGACAACGGAATCGAAATTCCCGAAGCATGGATGCCTACGATCAGAAAACACAACAGCCGTTCAACTACAAAGCGGACCCCTGAGGGAACATCATCTGCTAGTCGGAATAATGAGGATCGAAATACACCAATCACAGTGAACCAACGTGCATAAATAGCTACACGTAAGCAATCGACCTCATCGCCTGATGAAGACTAGCAGTATTGCAGTCGAAACGTCGCGATCAATATCTCAAAGCGATTCTATCGTGAGACAAACGAATAAACGTTCATTCCTATCTGACACCACGATGAACAATATTCACATCTTTAATGACAATATCAAATCACTAATGCAACCCCATGCATTACCTATTCATCCAACTGTGATCAGGAGCAAGTAACGTAAAAGCTGTATATGAGGAAATCTGGTCGGTTACTTCCCCACAGCTGCAAACAAGAGAATACACACATACTTGGCTATTCACAAAACGCGCGAAATCTTATTTTTGGCTGTCCACTACGATTGCACGCCTTGATGGCGGATAGTGGATGATCCGACGACGGCGACGGCAACGCGAACGTCAAAAAAGCAATAGGTTTAATAAGCAAAACAACAACTTTGCACTTGCTTAATAATTCTGTCAAGATTACCGATGGAACTTTCTATTAGAGTTTCCAAGACAACTCTGCAGCTAGATACTGAACAAATTTTCTTCTAAAGGTCAACTTCAGAATCACAAATAGGTGAACGCTCTGACAGTGGACAAAGATTCCTGGGGTTACAGACGCAATGCAAGTCGGCATTGACTCCTACTTAGACATCAATCAACTCTTGTACCAACTGGCTTCTACTGTCAGGTGAGGTTTCATAATTAGGCCATAACACGTTTGAACATGTTTTTCAAAGAGATGCTCCCATGGCTCCATGAAAATGGTCCATATCACGTGTCAGGTGTTTTTACCTTACTTCAAAAATTAATTGCTTTAACGGACTTAATAACCCATTTGCCCTGAGGGGATTTTGCCAAAAAAAAAAAAGCCAGTTGAAGCTAGTTACGAAGGTGTCTAGATCAATAAACCAATCATGGGATCGACTGGGATTTGTCATCCTTGTTTGCATCCACTCCGTTTACTTGCTACCACATTTTATGAGTGTCACTGAGCTTCCTTTTGCGTTATCCTGAAGACAACCCGTTAATTTTTCTACTGGTTTTTCGTTTTGGGTCCTACGACCGGGAGGGGTGGATTTACCATTCGTGGAGACATAACTTTATCTCGCGGTTGGCCCTTTGTCAACAGTGGAAGCAGTCAGACATGTCAGATATCCGTCCCCAGGCACCCACCTCCCCTGGGAGATGCACGGCACTTGTTACATGTAGCTTAAAGGGGCTGTTTTTGCCATTAGGACATATTGGTTTTTCTTGCTGGATTAATTTTTGCGATTTTCAGAAAGTACCCAGTACCCAGCATTGATAATATTTTCGTTTTTATTGAGCACGTGCAATAGACGATGTGCGTACTAGCCTGCGTGGCCGGCGTTAAAAGGGGAAGGGAAGGGGGAATTTGGGCGCGCGAGAGCGTGTGGGGCGCGCGAGGAAGAAGGGAAAGGAACGCCTGCAAGGACGCTATTGTTTTCTTCAAACCGCTCCTAATTTGATATGCAAAGATAAGCTGACTGTGAAATGTCTGGCTGTCAAATGTCATCCAATCAAAAATATTCGCGGGAAATGTTAGGCGCGAAGCGCGTTCTCGTGTTGCAGGTAATAGCATTTTTCCAGAAAAACAAACAACTAGAAAAACGAAGTGCTATGGAGGATGATTTGGAAATTAAAAAACCTAAACGCGGTCGCCCAAAGAAGAGAGATAACTGTAACGAAGTCTGTCGTGTTTGTCAAAGTAACTTGAAAATTGAGTACGGCAACGCAATATCCTGTATCAATTTATTTAAACCGTCTCTGAAGAGCGATACATTTGGAGTTGTATGGGCTGGACGATTAAGAGAAGTAGTCGGAATTGATGTAAACAACTTCCCTGGTTTTTCGCAACTTGCGTGTAGTGTTTGCGCAAGAAAAATTAAAAACTGCTGTGAACTAGTGGAATTCCTTTCCAGACGTTTTGGATCGGAGCAAATTCAAAACGCTGTCGCTATGGAGGCTGGAGAAGAACTGGACTGCGAAGGTATTAGTGTTAGTGAAGGCGATAAAAGAAAATTTTCTGCGGTTTTGTCTCCAGCGAGAAGCAGTCCAAAAAACCGTAAATTGATCAGGACTCAATCGCCGCTAAAAGAGAAAAATACCGCTACCTCAAGACAAAAATCTCTGAATTTTCACGACGGAGGATTTTCCAGAGCAGTACATTCCAAAGTGCTTTCAAGTTGTAATGTAAATGATCTCGACACTTCGCATGGTTTTGCCGGCGTTAAAGTCGTTATTTGCTATCCAAGTGGTGAGGTTTCTGTTAAAAGTACCATAGACGATGAAAGCCAGAGGGTCATAAAGAACATTAGTTTGAAAAAGTGGAAAACTGTTGCGAATGGGCTGTTTCTACACGAACACCTCGCTCCTGAATTAAAGAGAGTTTTCTCGGAAGAGATCGCACGCGAGTGCAAAAATTATTCATCAAGTGATGACAGTTGCTTAATATACAGGAGTCCGGATCAACTTGCCGTATTTTCAAATAAAACTCTTTGCAAAGAGGTGGAGACGCAATGTCCACTTTTATACGAAGCAATGAGCAACGCGTCAAATTTTGAGGGGTTGGAAACCGGGGAAGAAAACGAGAGAGCGGTTAATGCAGTCGCTTTGGCAGTGGCGTCTTTAATTCGCTGCAGGAACCCTGCAATGTCTGCACTAGCCTACAGAATCTCCACTATTCTTTTTCACAGTGGAGTTTCATACAAGGACTTTGGACGATTAAACCATCTGGGAGTTTGCATGTCCCACGACCAAATGATTGCTTTACAGCAGAAGATGGGTGAGAACTTTGATTATAAAGCTATAGTTTGGCGGAAATGCATCGAGACAAATAAATGCACAGAAAAACTTCTTTTGGAAGTGAAAGAGAGGCAAGTTCCAGACAGAGAGGAAGATGACATGGACATAGCGATAGAAGTGGACGCAAGTGAGGCAACATTGAAAACTTATGAATGGTATTGTCCTGAAAATTATCAAGATACTGTGAAGCAGCTGGAGAAGTCACGGCAAATTCTCAATGAAACTAACTACAACAGTGATGTAGTCGATGAGGCATTGAAGCGACTGGACAACGAAAAGCTTCCTTTATTCAAGTAAGTCATGTGGGTTGGACGAAAGTATACTAAATTGATGTTCGTATTAGAGAGTATATGTACAGAGGAAGGGGATGTGTTGGTGGGAAAACTACTTTTGGCAACCTGGTATGTTTTAGTCATATTGTCGGGTGTTTTATTCTATTTTCCTTGGAACCTAACGAGACTTTGCCGGATTGACATCTTGGTATCCTTTGTTGCCCACGAAATTATTTAAAAGCATTTCGTCGCCCAACTGCGAAAGTTATTTCTTCTAGAAAAAAGACTGTGTTGTTAGAGCCAAAAATATACAGGTACATGTGTTTATTTTTTGTTTCGAGAGGAATTGGAGGGGGTGGGGGGAGGGCGTGGGCAAAGAAACAACAAAACAAGTTACACAATTCAAGTTATCTAGATGTCCCAATCTGCCCTATCACACAATTGAATTTTTAATGATATATCCCTACATAGTGAAACAACTTTATCACTAGAAATGAGTGAATTTTTTTTCTTCAAGGTCAACCATCCCCTCCCCTGATAAAAAAATAATAATATTTTTTTGCATTACCCAACATAGGATTGTTGCAGATAATAGTGACTTGACTATCAATGCTCGAATCCAAACTAAAGACCATGTTAACCGTTCTCTTCACTGGACCCATCAGTATGCTGTCCTCAATAAAGTGGCAGATTCATGCTGCGATTCCAGGAAACCACAAAAATCCATCTCAGACCTCCAGTTTATTGATTTTCTGCCAGATTCATTTGTACAGACAAATCTTGTTTGGCAGTGGGCAGTGCTTGTGAGTAGAGTGGTCACAAAATATCTTCCAGCCTTCAAAGTCTTCAGAAAGAATGTGATTTTTCACATTCCACACAAGTACATTGAAGAAATGGCCCAAAAGTCTGAAACGGTATGTGCATTAACAAGTTCCACCACCATTCAGACAGGAAGGGGAATAGGACAATTTTAATAATTATTTGTTATGATTTTCTCCTTTTTAACTTTTTTGATAATGCTCAAAACTATTCATATAATATAGTGCCCTTTATTTACCCCCACCCCTTCTCCATCAAAAGTGGCAACAATAATAATTGCAAGGCTGTAGCTGTTAGGTTAGTTCCAAAGAAACCACTACAATAAAATGATAATGTTTATCACTACATATGCAAGATAATAATGCTCTCTCTGCTTTGTTTTAAAAATATATGACATTAAATGATAAGCAGGTGGATAAGACTGAATAAGTGGATAAATCTAATAATTGTTTTGCTTTTATTTTTTTTTCTTAAAGTGTTCACTAGGAATGGAATTTCATAACCCTAATGTAGCGGCAGAAATGTTAGAAGTCTTGAAAGATTACCAGTCTCGATATGTCCCATGTTTCACCAAAGAGAACAAGAAGAAGTAGTTGCCACTGTCCCAGTGCACGGTGACCAACTTTTTGAGGAAAGAGCAAGGAATGTTGGATGGGCAATGAGAGATGGAGAGAGCAACTATGATAGACTAGAGGGAGTTCCTCCTGAACACGCTGACTGGCACGCCAAGGTTACACTATACAAGGTGTGTTTAGTCGGCACAAACCAGTATTCTGGGTACTTTGGTTCATTAACTGAGTAATTTTCAATTAGTCAATAAATTGGAATCTTAAAAACCATTTTTTTAAGCATTAATATGGCCATGAAATTTTGCAGAAGTCATTTTGGGTAGTGTTCAGTTTTAAATCCAAGTACAGTTTTTATTTCTTGACACACTGTGATGTTCATCCACTCATCAAAATTAACCCTGTTGCACTCTTAACTGGTTTAACTTTTGGCAAATTTTAAACATGAACAGATATTACTCAGAAAACAACCCTGTCAACTTGCTAAAGGTTGTTTGCATTTTTTTTTATTTTTTCTCTAGACGGAATTTGAGATGTTTGTTAAAGACAAGTCAGCAAGTGAGATTGGCACATCAAGGGCCAGTATGAATCGTACAGGGAAATTTAACGCTGCCAAGGGTGTGCAGACAAACTACAATGAATACAAAGATTTTCATTCAAGGGAAGTGGAAGCCCACATTTGTGTTTCTTTTATGGAGATGTGTGGAATGTCAAAAGTGGATGGTAATAACATTTTGAGGGTACTTTATAATAATAATAAATGATTTTGAGTTGACATTGACTGTGGAATTTGAGTGTATTGCACCACTGTACCTATTGTATTTTATATACTGCCTATTAAGACCAGCTAGTGTTCTTCTTACTTGATACTTCATGTTGTTTTACCTCCAGCATTACTGTGCCAATGTTTTTTGTTTTTATTTGATAATATTTTCAGACAAGCCCTCATTTGAGATGCCATCAAACACTTCTAGTGATGAAATGAAAAGTCAGTGGTTGCTTTCTCTCCCCATACAAAATTTTAAGTATGTTTTTGGTATGTCCAAGGTATTTCTAAGGTGTGTTGTAAGTGACTCTAGTATGTTTTAGATATGTCATTTCTCAAAACATACCTAAAACATAGGTTAAAAACATACCTAAAAAGTACTTAATCTTTTGAATAATCAAGACATACCGTAACCATAACTTTGAGACATACCAAAAAAGTAGGTAATTTTCTTGGAGGAGATATGACATACCAAAAACATAGGTCATAGGCAAATAAAAAAATTTAAGTGAGATGACATACCAAGTATATACCCCGATAGACATACCAAAAAAGTAGCTAAGTTTGTTCAAGGAAAATGACATACCAAAAACACAAGTTACAGACATACACATGTTTGTACTATGTTTCACAAATATACACTCAAAAACAGGAATTAATTGCTGTTGAATTCTCTGACCTAATCGCTTTCAATCTTGTTGGGGGCAAGCCCAACATAAAGATGGTCTAAACCAATGTCAATAAAAACGCATTTATCGAGGATTTGAGAAACTGGAATACAAGTAAGTGTGAAGTTATGTCTTGCAACAACAACCAGATGACTATAGCAACAGCTCCCGTGTGAAATACCAAAAAATTCATTAATCAAGCAACTCATATTCCCTGCAGTTTGTAATGAGAATCCATAGAAATTCATTAATCAAGCAACTCATCAACTTGTTAACCACATGTTTTTAAAAGTTTGCATTTTTATTGGAAAGAAAAATAGAAAACATTTTAAAGCTTTATAAAAAAAGCATAAATAGTGAGTAAGCTTAAATTACACAGACAATGCAAAAGTATCTTACACTTGCTTTATGTTCACCGACGCTGAAACTTTCCAAGCGTAAGAAATGTTTTTTACATGTAAAGAGAAATGTTTTTGGGCGCTTCATAAAAAAAATGATCCTTAGAAAAAAATAAAGAAAGGAAATTGGTTTTTAGCAGGGCTGTCTGCTATTTATCTTGCAAAATCAGTGTTGCATTTAAAATATGAAGAAGATCTCTATTTTATAACAACATGCAGCCGCTTCAATATATTTATTAACTACGAATGATCCCACAAGGGCATTACTCTTCTCGATATCAAAGTGTCTTTGGTTGAGAGCTGAAATTCATTTCCCTCACCTGGAGAACAATGCAATATTTCCTCTCACTGCTTTACTCTTCGAGAGCGTCGGAATAGTGCAATTAACTCTGAAAAGGACCACAACTTAAAGCCTTTAAAAACAGACATCTTCCTCGATGATGCCTTCGATTTGCCGCCATCTTTGGTGCTTGAACTGGCTTCCAGGCCTCTCCGCCTAGTGACTTACGCGATCACGTGGGGCTTTTGAACCAATAGAAGTGTGTAGAAGATCAGTTTTCTTGGTTCAAATCTTTAGGCGGACTTCTGTGCAGTACAACAGTGGTTTGCAAACGAATTGTCTTTATAACGAATGCATCCGAAAAAGATGTTCTTTTCAACGCAAAATATTCACTTGTGAGGGTTCTTACTTTTGGCTTGTTTCAAAATCGACAGCATTACTCAGCTGGATCACGCATTAAAGAGAAAGGTAAGCTTAAATGTGCACAAACTCGTGTTTGGTGATCGACGTCGCTCGATTGTCTATGCTAGATTAGAAGAGTATATTTTCGGGTGCTATTTGGTCTTTATAGATGTAGTTGCCATCTTTTTTGTTTATACAGATATGGCTGTGGTCTTTGCTGCAAATTGTCTTCGGAATCCTTTGAAATAACTATTAATTCTGGGGGAATTTGAAATCGAAGACTTCGATGTGGGAAAGTGAAAAATAAGTCTTAAGAATTTTCATGTCTGCTAAGTAAAAATTAATTATACAAGAGACTGATTTATTATAGTTATGACCTGACGCCATTTTTCCCCAAGGATTAGGTAGGACTTGGCTATAACTAAATACCATAGTGGTTCTGATCGAGGAAATAATTAGAACTTCCCTTTTTCGTGGCATTAAATAAGGCCATGTTTACAATACATACTTACGATTTATGCATTCAAGTATTTGTTTAAGCTTATTTTTCTCTGAATTGTGCATCTGTTAGCCAGTGTTACTTTCCTTCAAACGCCAGGCCAGCATTCCTTGCTTTATATAAAATCTAGGTTTGTGATTAGCTCTTTCAATGTGATTGCTATATTCTAAACTACATGTAGTCACTAGTATAATAGTTCTTTGTGGCTGCAGGGCTGATAACCGGGCAAGGTTTTCAAAACACTTAATGACTCTCAATAAATTTCACAAAATCGAAAAATCCCAGCTAATCTAAATTATCATGTCAAATTTTTGACCAGAAGCATGTATTAACTCTCATGATGCACAATGCATGTATATATATGTGGGAGAAGGTAATTGTCTTATGTATGTTTTAGAATTATACTTTAAGGTACCTTTTTGGTATGTGCAGTGTATGAAGTAGCATATTTAACAATTATTCCTTGAGCCTGAATGGGCTCTGAGTCAAAAATACCCCATGAGGCTGGAGGCCAAATGGGCTATTGAGTCAGAGGCCATGAGGAATGATTGTTTTAATAAAATCCAACTAGTTGGTCAAACATATCGAGCCAAAACAACTTTAGCTAGCAAAACGCGATTCAACCGTTATTGTTTTGGTTTTCACAGCCAGTGCTTTTCGCTACTAGTGAGCTATAACATATAGCCTAGTAGTAGCTCAACCAATCAGAACACAGCATTGATAATAGACTACTAGTTGGATTTTACTAAATAAACATATGTAACATACCAAATGTAAGTATGTTTTTTGTATGTCATATGTATGTTTCTGGTATTCAACAGCTACGTTTTAGATATGTCATATAAGATATGTTCTTGATATGTCACTGGTGTGTTTTTAGTATGTCATACATACAAAAGTCATACATTTTTGATATACTAGTAAGATATGTTTTATGTAGGTCTCAAGTGGTATGTTTTGGGTACTTTTCTGGTATATAAAATTTGTTCCAAATACATACCTTAAGGTACTTTTTTGGTATGTCACAAGTAGCAGAAACATATCAGTGATATACCCCTAACATAGTAACTGAACGTATGTTCTAAGTATGTCATATGTATGTTTCTGGTATTCAACAGCTATGTTTTAGGTATGTCATATAAGATATGTTCATGATATGTCACTGGTGTGTTTTTGGTATGTCATACATACCAAAGTCATACATTTTCGATATACTAGTTAGATATGTTTTATGTAGGTCTCAAGTGGTATGTTTTGGGTACTTTTCTGGTATATAAAATTTGTTCCAAATACATACCTTAAGGTACTTTTTTGGTTTGTCAAAGGTAGCAGAAACATATCAGTGATATACCCCTAACATAGTAACTGAACGTATGTTCTAAGTATGTCATATGTATGTTTCCAGTATGTTAAACCATACCACTGACATACCTTGTACATACTAATGACATACCCAAGATTTCGTGTGGGTCTGCAAACATCATGTGGAGAAGTATGCAGTTTGTTCAGATGTGGCATGCTTGGTAGAGAAGACAGACCAATTGAACCAGGCAAACCAACACCAGTTCCAGTGCCGATTTGAAGACTGTCAAAGGACGTTTGTGTTCTACTCCAGAAGAGTGCGGTCAGTGTAAATTACAAACATATCCGGAAATTTTACATCTATTAAATTTAATACACCCCTTGGGGGGGGGGGGGGAGGGGGTACTCAACCAATATTTAGGTATAGGTGGGCCACTAAGGGTTTGTAACCCTGACTCTGATTAAGACAAAAAAAAAATTGTAAAATACATACGCTGTGTAGGACACAGAACATGTACACTGTTCAAGAACAGACTTGCGTGAAATTGCATACCCTTTTAAGGATAGACTTCTGCAAAATAAAATACCATGTTAATGACAAAAAGGTCAGAAACCATACCTTCTGCAACGACATGTCCCCATACTTTAGGCCATATACAGTAGTACCTCCCCTCCCTGAGATCAGGGTTCAAAGAAAGTCAGTTTTACAGCCTGCCACTCTACCTGATATATATCAAAATAGATTTTATTTTCCTGATTTGTCTGAATGCAAGTGCTTAAAGTACAAGTAACAATAGGCTCAATGCAGGTGTCTAATTTTTAATGGTTTTATAATAATTATTTTACAGTCATGAGCTGGAAACTCACAACTTGAAGTTGCAAGTGTTTGATAAAGATGAACAAGATTATCTGGGGTACTTCCTTTGCAGAAATAACTGTGGCCTTGTCTTTAGTACAAAGTCAACAAGAAACAGGTCATTGCCCTTGATTAAAACGAAAATGTTTTTTCAATATTGCAACAAAGTTACACTAGAACATCTCTGTGATCCTCTAGTTTTCAGCAACTCATACAGTCCCTTTGATTGTAAAAAAAATAGTGAATAACATTTTTAGTTAGTCATATAATGATTACTTTGCATTTTTTCTCACTTGAGCACAAATATATGACAGCCAAGCCTGCATTCTGGCAGGCTTGAGATCCCCCTTCCCCCTTTCAACAGTACTTATCTTTAATCCTCAAAAGATTGTTTTGTTCAAATCTCCAGACACGAAAGACAGGTTCACCCAGACTTTGTTGCCCCAGACCAGCCTAATCAGCCACATGGGGACTCTAAAGAGGATTTTTTATTCAACTACCACCAGTGTAAGTTGGCTTTTGGACTGATTCTAAAGGGATTTGAGGATGCTGTGAAGGAAGGGGATGGTCAGCGCCTGTTTGAGACATACAAATTACTTCTTCTTATCTATAAAGCTAACAAGCATCCGAAATATGCCTATGTCACCTTGCACTACCTGGCAAAAATATGTGCCATCTTACCCAAGTTCGAAGCTGAGAGGCTAAAGTGGAACAGGTTCATTAATTTGTACGGTGGAAAGGCCTGCAACATACCCTTTGATTTAAGGAAAGAACACCAAAACAATCTGCTCAAGATCATGTGGAAAGAAGTGGGTCCCAATTTGAATGAAAAAAGTGCTGCAAGAATTGCTGGCACTCTGGATGCAGTGGAGTTAATCTTGCACAATGTTGATATTGATTGCACAATGTCACGTAAAACAGCATACCGTTCTGTCGCAAAGAAGGAGGAGGCAGTTTATCAAATGATCAACGACCTCCTATCCATACAAGCATTTCAAGTTGTAAGTGGGCGAGAAGGACATCCATCCTTTCCTAACTTTAATGCCAACTTGCTGCATGGTCTTGACTACAGGCAGCTTCATACTTGGATCAAGGACACACTACACACCTGGGGTTCCATTTATGAAAATAATGAGTCATAAAATCCAAGTGAATTTTTTCAACCAATATGGTAGAAAATGTAAGGGTAAATTATCCAACTAGCTTTAGAGCACTAATTTTAGTTTTTTAGTTCAATATTTCTTTTAATTTAATCATTAAGTTGTCTAAGTTTTTGCAAAAATGTGGCTTGTTGTTTGAAGTTTTTTTTTTTTATTGCGGGTGTTAGGATCCGTTTGGATACTAATGTAGATGTACATTTTCTACAATATCCCTAACAAGGCTGAATGGGTCAAAGCCACCAGTTGAAAGAAAAACAATAAGATATTGCATTTAACTGAGCAAAGAGTGGTATTTTATTACAATAATACTATTAGTAATATCATCAAACTATTAATGTGTGTCTGTGTTGTGGTTCAGATGTATCCTTGATCCTGCTGTTTTTACTGTCATACCTGTTCTGCTGAGTACAGCTGTACAATGCTTGACCAATTAGGTGGAAATAAAAACATTTCATTTCATTGTAACAAGGTCTGTAGTGTTCAAACCAGTAACTGCAGTCAAACCACCTTACAGACTCCAAGGGGGCCAACCTATCCTATCTGCATAGTAGAGGTATTGGTATTATTGAAACAGGCAAATGTACCAATATGTATCAAATAACCTGTCCATAATAGGGAAGTGTGAACTGCAAGGTGTCTGTAACCTGGGGTCTGTAACAAGAGGTTGAACTGTATACTACTGTACAACTTTCACTGTTGAAGAAGTTTATAAAACTTCAATTTATTTGTGTATTTACAAAATAATGCAATACTGTATCTACCTTACTTACAAAACTGCTACAGAATCTTCGCCTGCATCTTCCTCACTTTCTGTGCTGTCATAAAAAACAGTTGCATTCCTCAAAACATCAGACAATTTCTGAGAAGAGGAGGACTCTTCCAGCCTTATAATATCCATGAACTCATCAAAATTGGGAATGTCTAAAAAAAGCTCTTGTATGATTTCTAGAATCTTTAGAGCATGAGCAACAGAAAAAACCGGACATTTTTCCAGAACATCATTAATAGTAAATAATTGATGACAGTTTAAAACAACATCATGCACAAGTTGGTCAGAAAATCCATGACAAGAAGTACTGTCAAACATTGAATGACACTTGACAAAACTGTCCTTGACTTCTATCAGAGAGTCTCTTAAGTCTACTCTGTCTTCATTACGAACAGGTCTTGTAAGAAGTAATTCTCTGGTAGCCCTATGTTCCCCTTGAGTTGTTTGTTCAAACAAAGGACAGCTAGCTTCACACTGGTTACAATCACAAGAAGATGCACAGAAACTACAACATGAGTGTCCAGGTTTTTGTGGCTGGATACTTGCATCAAGTGGCTTGTACGCAGCAACACGCAGACAATCTTTAGTTTTCACAAATTCTTTTACTTCCATTTCACAATGGCTAAGCTGCTGGCCATGGTAGATAATAAGTACATGACTGGGTTTACCATCTCTTCCAGCCCGTCCGGCTTCTTGATGCTGGTCCAGAAGGCTTCTAGCAGGGCCCCAGTTCACAACATAACGAATGTCTGGGAAGTTCACTCCCATACTCAGGGCAGTGGAAGCCACCACCACTCGTACTTTCCCATCTCCCTTAAAAGACCGCACAACCCTTTCCTTGCTTTGGGGCCAACAGCTTGAGTGGAAAATCCCAAGAAGACAATCTGGCTGTCTCTGTGACTCTTTGGGTGAATAAGCATCTTTGCCAAGTTTCATCATTAAATAGTTCACCACACTTGCAATGTCATTCATGGTATTACAAAATATGACTGTTTTGTCAGCTGTCTCTCCTTTTTCCCTGATGTGATAAACCAACCAGTCGAGTGCTGAAAATATGACATCCTTTTTCTCATTGACAACTGCAAAGCGTAAATTCTCCCGGTTTGGACTGACCTGAATGGTAAGAGGCTTGGAAACAATGACAGAACATGTCGCTGCATCAGCGGTACCAGTCAATGCGGCAAAAGGGGTACCTGACAGGAAGCCAAGGAAACAAATCACATTTAACCAACTGGTTTTAAAGATACTTTAATTGTGATATTTTAGACTCAAACTTTGAGACTTGGGATTTGCTCGAAGTGTATTTTAATTTTGCACTGCCATTCTAAAGAACGGTCTCCTACTTTGCATTTCTCGTCATCTTTGCAGACAATGCTCTTTTATCTTTGCTGAGAATTTGGTAAAATTCTAATTGCCCATAACACAATCTAACTTTGAAAAAATTGAAAGGCAAACAGTGTGTCACGGGCAATTCGAAAATTAAGAATTTGTTCATGCTTAGCGTGCGTATATCGAGTTATTGATGCACGCGGGAAGTTTGGAGAGCACGAAAGATGCGTAAGAGTTGCACGAGGCGATAGCCGAGTGCAACTCTAGCTTCTTGAGTGCTCTCCAAACTTCCCAAGTGCATCAATAACTCGATATACGCACAGCTAAAAGCATGAGCAAATTCTTTTATAACATAGCTGACAAAAATGCTTGCTTTTTGATTTAACTGCAAAATTCTTGTGACGCTCGCCACAGAAAAACAAACGCTTCTACTGGCTGGTTACAAACACGCCACAATCGCCTAGTTTGAAAGAAAATTCTTTCTGTAAAACTGAGAACGAAAATTTGCTTATTTATTCGTTAACGATTAATTGAAACTAAGTAGAAACAAAGACAAAAGTGTCTTAAAGTCCACCTAAAGTTAAAATACTCGCATGTTCCTAACACGTCGTGGAGCATGGTTTGGATCCGGCGCTGAGAGGATGTTTATGTTTTGCTCGGCGAAATCCAGAAAACTTGTATTTTTGGCGAAGACGACTGTCATTCTACTTTACATTCATTTACGACAATGGCCGGTCATTACGGCTACTTGAGAAGACCGGCCAGCAGTTGTTTTTATGAGCAAAAAAATTACTATGTCTTCTTGTGTAATTTGTCTTGTTATTGCAACAGAAATTTTCCTGATTTAGTCGGATTGTTCGGCGATAACAAAAGTGCATAACAAATTTAAAAACAACTGTAAAAACGGAAATTTTACCTTTAATTGTTGTTAATGACCAGTTGCTGTCTTTTCTGTTCCCAGTGAATGTCTCTCGGGCAAAATTTGCTGCAGATGGTCTTCCGACAAATTTGCGAAACGCACAACTTGCGAGTTTTTTTGAATTCGGCTTTATTTTTGCAGCCGCTCTTGGATCAGGACGTAAAAGGTCAATGCCGATAGAAAAATTGGGCAGCTCGTCGCTGGTTTCTTCCATGTCTTAAGGCGAAGGAAAACTGCACTGCAGCTTAACAGGACAGAAACTCTGCAGCCATGTGAAAAAATTGCTTACGTCATCTTATTTACGCACGGGCGTGCATAAATAAAGATTTTGTTCATAGCGGCTCAATAGGACTTATATAGGGCAAGCACGCGCGCTATGTTATAATACTGAATTGCAAAGGAAGTATGGTTCTGATATAATTAGTACAAGCTGATACTAAAAATGAAAAATAGAAGATTTTGCTTTTTTTTTTTTTTTCAATCTGTAAGTTCTGCGCGAGTTATAGTTTAAAATATGTTTTAAAGGATATGAATCATGTGAAGATTGACTTTTGCTTACATGTACCTTTGTGAAAGAATGACCGAAGGAGAGCGAGTTGTCCATAGGCACCTCGAAATACAACAGAATTTTGCGAGTTCTGTCCCTTGGTTTTCCTATGAACCAAAAAACAACGCAGCAATGAGTACGATCAAAACACGATGGATTAAATGGAAAACTTACACGGACCTGCCAATTTCAGTCGCATTATTCCTGCAAGCACCTTTCTTAAGAAGGAAACAGTTACAAAAAGAAAAAAGTCCCAAAATGCATACCTTAAACCTGTCCAGGTTTCTACTGTGTGCGATTCATCGATTACACACGCTGCTATAAACCTTGAAAATGGAGAGTCTTTCTTGAGCGATTCAAGAAATCTCTTGTCGATCGCACTCTCTGCAGAAGAATAAACAATGGCGAACTTCCCTTGTTCAATGTCCGTCAAATCACTGAGCTTCTCACTTAAGTTACAGGCAGATAAGCCCATCGCCTCAACTTCTTGAATTTGATCATTTATTATGCTAGTAAGTGGGCAGATAACCAGCACACAAGCAGCCTGATTTTTCGCTCTTCGGGCCAGTAACACGAGCAACTGGAAGATAAGGCTTTTACCGAAACCAGTCGGTAAAACCGCCACTACGTCTCTTCCTTCGAAAAGCTCTTTTACCGCTGTCTTCTGCTCCTCTTTCAAGCTAAACTTAAGGCCTTTCTTTTCTAATTCACACAACAATTCTCCCAAAACAACCTCAAAGTCTCTCCCCGCTTCCACCGCCATATTCGAGAATGTGTGCGCGAAACTTGCGAAAACAAACAAATGGCGTGATGTTGATTTCAACCAATCGGAACAAGGTATTAAGTCGAAGATTGACATTTCATTAATTCTGACCAATCACTATTTTTACGCTCAGAATCCGAGCGTAAAAAACGGAGAAAACAATAGCGTCCTTGCAGGCGTTCCTTTCCCTTCTTCCTCGCGCGCCCAAATTCCCCCTTCCCCTTCCCCTTTTAACGCCGGCCACGCAGGCTATGTGCGTACCCTATGTAAAACCAGTATTTCATTGTATTCCGATTTGTTTCTGAACAAAAGAGACAAATTGTAGTTACTTAGTACTTTATTTTTGAGTAACGAATTTAAGTTATAGAGAGTAGTGTATTTACTCTGGAGTAAATTTTTGCGGGAAAAATGTTTCCGGTAATTTTTATCTTCGGGAACTTATTTTTTGCGGATCGCCGAAAAAAAAGTAAAAATCAGAACCCCGCAAAATGTTGCGCACACACCGTATATCAAACATTGCAAACAACTTTTCAAAACCCACAATCTACTTCAACGTTGTCCATTTGTGCCTTTTTTGTATTTGACTTGTTTTTTATACTTTTCTGAAAGGTTTGAGCGCTTACACTCTCTTTTTTAAATAAGAATATATTTCAGGTTGAAATTTGCGAAATTTTAAGAGTATGATGATAATAATATTTTTTTAACTTAACAGTAAAATTAATTCTTTTTCTTTACTGCAAAACTAGCCACCAAAACGAAAAACGGGCATTAATTTAACTGCAGTTTATACCCCAATAAATGCTAAAACGGAAAACTCAGGAGTTATAATTTAAGATTCAGAATACAAAGATATTTGCAGCCGAAAATCGGCATATAAAATAAGAATATTTTGCCTAGGCCAGAAAAACACCATTCTTATTTAAAAAAGAAAGAGTGTATTTTTTTTACCAAATTTAGTGGCAGTTCATTCTGTTTGGAGTTTTGATAAATTTCGTAACACAGCTGCTAAAGTTATTTGCTTTCCCTAATCTTTCGTTTTTTTTTACTTAGCTGTGGCGGAAACATGTTGTTGGATGTTGGCCCAACTGCAGATGGAAACTAGCACAGGTGGTATCATAATTACCTCGTGTCTGGTATGCCTGTAAACAATTTGCTATCCAAGTGGGCCTGGGTTCGAGAAGGTTTCGTGAATAATAATTCGACGGTAATTCAACGCCATTATGTAGAATAGGTTTTATTCAACTCTAACATGCACTTAGCAGAGAAGCATTCCATACAGTCTAAGAACTGGTTCATTGTGGCACGAATATATATGATGACTAACTTTTCTAGTTTTCTCACGATGCTGTTTGTCACAGCTTGGTTGTTGTAAAGTTGCTGGTCTTCATCATGCTGTCGTGTGGATTGGCAATGCGAGCAATTCCAGTTGACCACATAACTCGCATAACAATTGCCCTCGTGATAGTTCAAATCCTGGTTTTCCTTTTTTGTCTTCTCGCACGGAGATGTAAATTGCTTACGGCTAACCACTGAGCCACTGTGTGGCTACCTGCAGATATCCCTCCCCACCTTACCCACTATTGTAGTGGAGACTTGGGAACCCTTTCATTAGGGATTCCATACCACACCTGTAATGGCCACAAAGGTTGCTAGAGGAACTATTTTTTTTGTTTTTTTGTTTTTTTTTGTTTTGATTTTTTTTTTCAAAGAAAACAGCTGCAGATATCGATTTTCTCGTGCGTTTTCCATCAGATCGTCGATTTTTCAGGCGAAATGGTCGCATATCAAAAATTGTTTTGTGTGGTCGTGTTACTAGCCAGCTTAGCGTAACCACAATGACGACGAAAACGAGAAAATAAGCAAAACAAAAATTTTAAAAGGGCAGCACATTTGCGATCGTCGACACTTCGATTTCGTCCGTAATACCCATGCAGAGGCTCAACCACTTGAAATGCACAGTTCCTGCGTCCCTGTGAAAAAAATGCACAATTCGAGGTTTGGCTATGAAATTGTCCAGCCAAGATTCAACCTCGTATAATTGAGTGTGATGACTGGAACGGGATGGGTTGATTGTTTGCAATTGTAGTAACAACAGGGCAGCGTGTAGTCTAGTGTAGCTATTAGAGAGATGAAACACTACGTTTACACAAACAACAGAGATGGGCCTCGTGGTCAAAATTTCCTTTCATTTTTCACGTGCTCATTTGTTAGCTGTTTATTGGTTTTATAGTAAAATGATTGTTTTTAATGTTCAGAGATTGCATTCTGATTGATTGTCTGAACGGATGACGACATTATACAACCACGACCAGAATACTTTAGGGTTTTGTTTTCTTGTACAAATTAGGACTTTTGTTATTTAAACCTCGCTGGGATTACCAAATATAAAATATGAAAGGGAACACGATAAGGATTCTGGTTGTAGTAGTGAAGTGATGCCGTCGTGTAAATGGCTTATTTTCTCATTGTATTCATTTTGAGAGTTGTTCTTCAGTAAAATTTCATCCTTAACCTAGTTCAGCTGGGCTAGAAATAGCACTCTCGATCTCAGATTTTGGCTTTTTAAGGTGTTTCTTATTAAAGAAGCACTGGAGTTAGTGTGGAGTCCCAATAGCAGATGGCTCCCCGTTTGTTTAAACAAAAAGAAACGAAACTTCCTGGAATTTCTTATCACAAAATTTCTTTGGGAGGGTTTACTCTCCTCACGATTGGCAACTCGGCTAATATATCGTTATCCTTCTAATAACCCTGGGGGAGGGGGAGGGGGCGCTTAATTTGTCCAGCCATTGTTGAAGGATTGCGGGAGTTGTAGGATTATTGGAGACCGGGGACGTGTATTAAAAACTGGAGAGGCAACTCTAAATAATTCATTTTATTTCTTAAACAGTATTACTGAATAGTCAGTGAACAATATTGGGTGAAAATCATAGCGATCTTTTACTTGTTGCTTAAATTGGAAAATTTACTGCGATGATCATTCTTCACTTTCATCTACAACCGCAGTTCAAAAATGAATTATTTCATATACTTTACATCAATGTGAAATGAGTTTTGCAGGAAAACTAGAACTACAGTTCACACTACGCTCAAATTGACAATCTGCTTGAAACCAAAACTAAAATAGAGATTCTTTTCCAGTCGTACACTGCGTGTTCACGATACATCGCACAATATGATTCGCTTAGATCAGAGGATATATAAACCACAGTGGACATATAGGGACACAACATAGGTATAGACCGGGGTTTAAGGCTCCTGGTCGTCGTGCAAAGCCACTCTGCCCCCTCCCCCCTCCCCCCCGCCAACCCCCTACACCTGCAGGGTGAAAAAGAAAGTAGACTCCAGGAACGAGAATTTTGCATGTCCGTTGAAGCAAGAGAGGATGGGGACAAGAGATACCCTGGGAACGAGGTTGATTCAGAGTATGATGACTATGACGTCATGTGTTTGTATAAGAAGCATCCTGAGAAACTACATCATGAGAAACTACTATTTCACTATTTTTCGTGTTTCTGTTTCTGGGTCAGAAGACGATTCTGTTTTGTGTTCCTGGTTTGGGATTTCATGTTTCCATTTAGAGATTTGTCTTTCTGTTTCGGGTTTTGGGTTTTCGATTTTGTTTGTATGCTTTTTTTTTTTAGAGTTTTTGATGTCTATTTCCGGATTTTGAGTGTTTGTTTTGTTTACGGGTATAAAGGAAAACTTTCAGTATTTTACATTGTATGATTCTATTTTGAATTTTGTGATTCTGGTTTTTATCTTGTGCTTCCGTTTTGGAATCTGTGTTTCTTTTTTGGGTTTTGTGGTACGTATTTTCCTTATCGGCCACCATATATTTGAACGCCGTATGTCTGTACATCTATCCACTCAGTGGAGGCAACTTAACTCGGTTAAGCATTTCTTGACAATTCAAGTTGGAAAAAGGCTCAATTATCTCAGAATTTAAGCAGGTATTTCATATGTCATATGTGCTTTATTTTTTCTTTTCTTGTTTAACTTAAAAGTAACTTGTGATTTAGACCAGTTTACGAAAGTCAATCATAGCATATGTTGATAGAGAGACTGTAAGAGAGAGACTGAGAGAGAGACTTTGTTATAAATTTTCTAAAGAACATTTTTGCAAGTGTCCTGGCAACGCAAATAGCTATGGCTAGTCTAGGCGGGCCAGGAATGATACGAAAAAAAAAAAACTGCAATTAAATCAAGGTAAAGAAAACAAAGTAGAAAGCAAGAGAGATTCATCAATATTCAAATAAATATGGAGCGATTAACTAATTGCAAAAATTATAATCTTACGAAGAAAAACATATGAAAAAGATGCATTTAAAACTCTAAGGAGGAAAGGAAAAACAAAACATCAGCTCGCTGTTTTTATTGGCAGGATTACAAAAAAATTGGTTCTGCTTTCTTCATTTTAAGACTAATTTCATCTATTTTATAATAAGTATCGCTAGTCTCCAATATATCAAGCAATGATGCACGAATATTTGAATTTGTGTTTTGAAGGTGTGCGCAACTTGGCCGGTATGTCATTCCATAATTTGGCACCAAGTCTAGAGAAAGAGTTTTTTTTGGATTTCAAGATTCGATTCTTTTATATAAAAGTTTTGAGGTGTAGACGACCTAGTGCCGTATGAATGTACACGAGAAAGTGGAGGGAACAATTCCTGAATGTTTGTAGGTACTGAGTTGTTGCTCACTGACACTGTTTCTGCTAGTAACTGATAATAGAGAAAGTTAATTGGTAATATGTTTGTATTGATAAAGAGAAGAATGGCATGATCACGCGGTTTAGCAAAGTGAATAAGGCGAGGAGCGCGTTTCTGAAGGACTAGAAGTTTGTTTAGTTGTGATTTGCTTGCTTTACCCCATGCAATTAGACCTTTGTGGTATGCTATCAGAGAGTGATGATATGTTAATATGTTTTATTAAGCGCTCGACGCGAATTCTGTTTAGTCCATAGTGGAGGCGAATGTGATGGACTAATGTCCATGCAATAGGGAAAGGTGAGGAAAGAGGGTGCATTGATAAGTGCTCTGCTCGTCACTTTTTTGCCTTATCACTTTTTACATAAATGATGTCTTTTAATTTCAAATGCGTTTTCGTTGTTATACCTAGGGCAAGATGATAGGCATGTTGGATCTTTAATAAAGTTTGCATGTTAAGCTTTGAAAGTTTGGCAATGCTTGCATCACTTATAAAATGCCTCTTACACAGTAGATAATAGAATTTTTAATGATTTCGTTGTTTATGTTTGCACATTTTTAATACACTTAAAATTGTCCCTCTTTCAGAAAGAGATACAGGAAAATTATACATCGATCTCATTCGGAGCTACATTTGTCCAATTGCAAGGTTCCAGATCCTTAATGCGGTTTCCTTTAGGCTTCTTTCATCTTAAACTGGATGGTAAGTTTTTAATAATCAAAATTTATTTCTGAAAGAAGAGGTTTTAGTCGTTTTATGCTGAACGCGACTGAGTAGATATGTAATTAACATCGCCTTTCTCGGCCTTCCAATAAGGACGTGTCCTAGCACCATGCAGATTCTTGAGTCAGAAAATCAAGGCATAAGGTCCTTATTTATTGTTCGGTTTAAATCAAATAAGAAGAAACTGAGCTGTACAAAGCTAGGAAAAATCTAAAGCCAGTGAGTATAAATCAGCATAGGCGTACGGGCCGGGGGGTCGAGGGGGGCTGCAGCCCCCCTAAATTTTGGGCAACTCAAATTTTTTGGGCAGCGAGAGAAAATTTGGGCAAAGCCAGTTTTTAAAGACGTCTCCATTTTATTTAATTATTTTAAAGACCTTAATATTAACCTGAAGTAGGCGTAATAATCCAGTTACATTACAGTGGTTGCTTAGCATGTGAGTAATTTACATTTCTAGTTTTTTTTTGGTTGGGCACTATACTGCACTGCACTAGCTGGAATGGGCTATTTCCAGTCGCGAATTGATTAAAATAAACATTCGCATAACTTTCTAGAATCATCTCCACTCAACGAACAGTGTATGGTAGATAGCATTTAGCAATGGGTATTGCCTGCATAGCAAGTGTTTCCGCGCGAGTTTGACTGGAAACGCTTGCTACGCAGGCTACAATGGGTATGAAAATGAAGAAGTGGCTGACTAATTCTCAGTTTGAATTACGAGAAGAATCTTAATTCGTTTAAAAAATCTATCGAGCGGTATAAAATTATTCGCTAATTTGTTAAAGGGGCTATGTCACGAAACTGCGCATGCTCGGCAACTACGAGTCAACTTGAAAAGATTGGCCCAACTTTTTCAAGTTTCGCGGGACGATCTACATACCGAATTCATCTCCTTGAATCTTGGCCATCCTCGAATTTTTTTCGCTTTCGGCGGTTTTGTAATATAAAATAGTCTTTCTGCTTTCGTCTTAGTGGGCTTTTGTTCAGTGAATCCAATGATTACGGTCGAATTTCGATTAGATCTATGAGCAGCGATGTCCGGTCACGGCGGTTCCAGGGCTGGCAGTGGACGAAAGAGGCTTTATTCCTCAAAAAACAGCTATAATGAAATCTGGAGAAGAGGGCATCGTCGAATCTGGATAGATAATATTATATATTCATCGTGGGTGTCTGCAAAACCGAAATGTTTGCAAAACCGCTTACAAGAGTGTCTCGATACATACTAATCAAATCGTTCTTAATTTTAATTCTAGCAATCAAGCAGAGCTATCTCCACGATCTTTCACACATCTTTTTAAAAAGATTAAAACTACTATAAGGTGAAATTGCAGGTCAAAGAGCTTCGTTTTCCACAGATAAAGGCCAAAAATCAAGATTTTCCCTTTCTTACCGTATTTCTAATAATAAAAACTTCATTGCAAAATATCTCGATAACGCTCTTAAGGTTTTGCTTAAACTTCACGAACATCGAGGCGACCGTATTGGAGAAAAAAGCTCCTGTGAACAATTTTGTAAGGTTCCCGTCCCGAGAATCATTGCTGAAGTAAAATAGGTAATGGAGTCATTTCATTGCTATGACAACTCCGATGTCATTGCAACCCTGGTGATGACAAATTTTCATCTTAATACAACTGTGCTCGCAATTTTTCCAAATGTTTGTTTATGGCGACGTGGTTTATGCTCAGACTTGATACTGACCCTGAAAAACTGTATCGAGCCACCTTCATATGCCAGGACGGCCTACGTTATTGCAATATGGCCCTCAATTTTCTTTTGGACTCTTTCGTAAAAATTTGGGCAACTTGCGAGATGTTTTTGGGCAAATGGTTTACCGCCTCCCCTGGCAAAAAATTTCCCGTACGCGTATGTAAATCAGTATTTTCATGCTACAAACGTGGTGTATATCAATGAAAATGTTACATGGCGCAACTGAGTTGTTTGCTAAAGTTAGAAAATTTACGAAAGATAATCATTGGCATAGTGCCTGGAATTTGGACGTCAAGATATTTATTAAGATGTTCACACTCAGGAAGAAGAGCCAAAAATAATACATGCCGAAGGAGATCTTACCCAAATTTGCTAATTTTACCTTTTTCTTTCTTCGTTTTTTTCGCCTCGGTTACTAAACCCCGATGCTAATTTGCTCCCCAAAATAGGAATCACCTCTCTTCAATACCATTTAAATTATTCACTTTCTTCGCCTGAAACCTTGCTACCTTTTCCAGTCTAAGATTTACATTCTCATATTTAATTAGCGGCCGAGAGAATGGTAAGAGGGCGTCGCTTTTTCCCTTATCGCGATTGCATGCTGCTTTCATCTTTGCATTAACCTTCCTACACAGTGAATTGTTCTGCAGCTAACTTTATGTATATTCTGTTACAAGTGCTAAAAATAACTAAATAATTTGTATGCAAGGTGGGCTTGTTAACTCGCATAATTAACTGACCAACAGCTCGTGAAACGCTGATACTTCAATAGTTTTTAATTTCCTCGAGATAGAAAGAAGAAAACGGTTTTGTAATAGTCAGACAAAATTGAAAGAAAGAGTTTCCAGCTCCTCTTTGTGTGTGTGTTTTGTTTTTATATATATCCGATTTTTGGCGCTAAATAAGAAGACGTAAGCAATTTCTCGCGTCGCTAGGTGATCGCTTCTCTCACTCCTACTTTATTCATAGACGTTCAAACCGGGCTAAAGTTGCTTACCGGACAAGTCTAGGCAAGCCTATTGTGCCTATTGTGGTGGAGAGAGGCTCATTAGTAAACCTATCCCGAATTAGTATGCAGGAAGGCAGTGACTAGACACTTACTAGAAACTGACTAGGCACATAAGTAATATGCAGGAAGGCACTTTTTCCCTGGGTTATAACAATGGGTGACGTCATAGACTCGAACTTTTGCATATCAATGATTCACCTCGACCTACCTTGGCCTATAAACTCGTCACTACTCGACACCAAACAGGCGTAAAATGCTGAAGCATAACTACTTGCACAGTGTGCATGGAACACATCATAGTAAACCCGAAAATGTGATGCGTAAAGATACCAGAAATACATGGATCTGCCTTAAGGCGGTTTCGCTGAATATAAATAAATTAAACGGAGGAAGCTCTTTCGGTGGTTCCATGTGAATGGATTTGATATAATTTTTTTTTACAAGAAACCTATGGCAATCCTGGCTTAGAGGATGTGTGGCGGGCAGAATGGGGTTGTGAAATCCTGTTTGCGCACGGTTCCAAACACAGTAAGGACGTAATGATATTGTCAGTTTAAGCCTTCCCTAAACGTTGATATTCTGGAAATCACTGTGGACCAAAATGGACGTTTTCTTGTGACGAACATAAATATTAATCAAGATGATTTGTATGAAGTCAATATTTACGCTCCCAATGACCCAAACAAGCAAGTTAATTTTTTGATAAAATCATCGATCCCATCCGCCTAACAACATTTTTCTAAGCGGTGACTTTAACTGTCCTTTGACAGAGGACAATAAAGTAGGCGGTAGGGACATACTCCATAAGAAAAGGGTCATCCAAGCAATCCAGGAACTTTGTAACAGCTTCTACTTAGTCGACGTCTGGAGAACTCAAGAACTGGAGGTTTTCATTGTTATCCTGGAAATTAAAATCCAGTGCGAAAGAGAAAGTGCATAACAAACGGAAATCTTAACAAATTCTGAAATAAGTAGACGACCCTGTGCATGCATTTCTGATTAGCGTCGATTTATAGTTTTAGCAAACCCGCGCTATTATCATTGTATAGTTGTTGTTAATCTGTTGAACTTTCGTATTTCGCTTTTTTGTTTGTTTGTTTGTTTTTTTCCGCCCTGTTATTGTAAAGTTTATTGTAATGTCATGTTGAATGATGTTAACTAACTAAATTTAAAAATATACATTAAAAAAAAAAAACAACAACAAAACCTCATCGTCAAGTGTCTTTTATAGCATAGCGCGCGTGCTTGCCCTATATAAGGGCCTGATTACATGAAGGTGGGGGACCCTAGGTAGGTGAGGTAACCCACTTAGATGGGGTAACCCACCTGTCCATATAACCTCTCATTTTAGTTTGATCACGTTTACATGATAAATGGGGTGACCCGCCACATGCTACCTCACCTATCTGGGGTCCCCCACCTCCTTGTAAACAGGTCCTGAGCCGCTATGAACAAAATCTTTATTTACGCACGCCCTTTTGTTCATGTTGACGTGTTCAGCTGTGTCTTTCGTCTCTTTTCCTAAGTACTCAAAAGTCGACGGCAATGATAAAATCTTTCTAGACTTTTTTTTGGAATTTAGCTTCGTTCTAGCCACTCAAACCAACAGCAAAAGCGATGAAGATGTTTCGCTAATAATAGAGCCTGAATGATTTTATGAAAAGTCTGCGTAAACACTGACATTTAAGTGGAAAAAGACCACAAATTGGTCTGTGTCGAAAAATATCCAGTTTTTAAAAAGTGTCCTCCGTTTTTAACGTTTGTTTTATATCCTACAAGAAAAGTTAATTATAAGTAAGCTCAACAGCGAAAAATTATGCACTTTTGTTTTATATCGCCGAACAATCCGACTGGAAAATTTCTCTTGCAATAACAAGACAATTACTCAAGAAGACATAAATTTATTACTCACAAAAACAGCTGCTGCCAGGTCTTCTCAAGAAGCCGTAATGACCAGCCATTGTTCTTAAATGCTGGAAAATGAGGTTAAAGTAGGATGACAGTTGTCTTCGCTAAAAAACAAGTTGTCTGGATTTCGCCGAGCAAAACATAACCATCTTAAATCCAAACCATACCCCACGACTTCTTACGAACATGTAAGTATTTTATCTTTAGGTGTGGACTTTAAGACTTTTTTACCTTTGTTTCTTTTTTATTTTTCATTAATCGTTAACGAATAAATAACAAAATTTTTTTTATCAGTCTTAAAGAAAGAAATTTCATTCAAACTAGACCATTGTGGTGTGTTTGTAATCAACCAATAGAGGCGTTTGTTATTGTGTCACGCGTCACGAGAATTTTGTAGTTAATCGAAAAGAATTTGCTCATGCTTTTAGCTGTACGTATATCGAGTTATGGATGCACTTGGGAAGTTGGAGACCACTCAAGAAGCTAGAGTTGCACTAGGCTATCGCCTCGTGCAACTCTTAAGGCCGATACACACGAGGGGTTTTGCTCCCGGAGCATGCTCCAGGGGCACGCTCCGGGAGCAAAGCTCCTCCATGTGTACCAATGACTTCATGGGTATACGTCATCCTCGGGAGCAGAATTTCCACCCAGTAAAATGCTCCACGATATTTAACCGGTTAAATATTTTGGAGCAAGCTCCCGGGGCAAATTGACCGAACTTGAAATCGCTCCCTCGTGTGTACTGACACGTGCAAAATGAGCCTGGAGCATGCCCCGGGAGCAAAACCCATCGTGTGTATCGGCCTTTACCCATCTTTCGTGCTCTCCAAACTTCCGCGTGCATCCATAACTCCATATACGCAAGCTAAGCATGAACAAATTCTTAATTTTTTTTTTAGTTTAGTCTAATAATACTTCTACAAATGATCAGTTTTATTTACATTAACAATGTTACGAAGAGCCGCGTAACTTATTTTTGTTGATACACATTTCGCTGTACAAGGATCGATGATACGATAAAAAGAGAGTGATACGGTTCTCTTCGTTCTTTTTGCTCAGAAACAGACAGACATTCCGACGATTAAACTATATGGCGTTTGTATACTTACTGAAGTCTATTAAACAGTATATAAATGGACATGCAGCGAATCAGATTTTTTCGGCATACCCGAATTTCATTCGATATTCACACAGATCTACTCTTAAAAAGTCAGAGATCGTCTAAAAGCTCCACAGAACTTGCTTGCATTTGATCTCCTGCTTTGTAAAGATGTAATAAGTTATGCGTGTGAATATGTAGGGTAAATAAAGAGACTTCTTCTCGTAAATGTATTGCTAAGACTTGTGCTGCATATTGTCTACTCCTATGTAGCTCTAAAGAATTTGCTATGAAAAAAGAGGAAACAGAAGTCAAGAAAGAATGATGCAACGATAAAAAACTTTCTTCATATATCAAGGATCAGGACCTTCAAGAAGCGATAAAACTTGCTATATTAGAACTTTAAACGATAAAAAATGACAGAAGGAATATTAAAAAATATAGATGACCTCCAAAAGCATCTAGCAGAAGCCAGAACGAATAACAACAGAACAGAGGAAGAATATACCTATAACAGCCTCGGCAACGCTTATTTCTCCCTTAGCAAATTCCAAAGAGCAATATATTACCACAACCAACACCTGAGCATTGCCCAGGAAGTCGGTGACAGAGCCGGAGAAGGAGTTGCCTATGGCAATCTCGGCAATTGTTATGACTCCCTCGGCAGATTCCAAGAAGCAATAAATTACCACAACCAAGACCTGAGCATTGCCCAGGAAGTTGGCGATAAGGCCGGAGAAGGAGGTGCCTATGGCAATCTCGGTAATGCTTATCACTCCCTCGGCAAATTCCAAGAAGCAATAAATTACCACAACAAACACCTGAGCATTGCCCAGGAAGTCGGCGACAGAGCCGGAGAAGGAGTTGCCTATGGCAATCTCGGCAATTGTTATGACTCCCTCGGCAGATTCCAAGAAGCAATAAATTACCACAACCAAGACCTGAGCATTGCCCAGGAAGTTGGCGATAAGGCCGGAGAAGGAGGTGCCTATGGCAATCTCGGTAATGCTTATCACTCCCTCGGCAAATTCCAAGAAGCAATAAATTACCACAACCAACACCTGAGCATTGCCCAGGAAGTTGGCGATAGGGCCGGAGAAGGACGTGCCTATGGCAATCTCGGCAATGCTTATGACTCCCTCGGCAAATTCCAAGAAGCAATAAATTACCACAACCAACACCTGAGCATTGCCCAGGAAGTTGGCGATAGGGCCGGAGAAGGAGGTGCCTATGGCAATCTCGGTAATGCTTATGACTCCCTCGGCAAATTCCAAGAAGCAATAAATTACCACAACCAACACCTGAACATTGCCCAGGAAGTTGGCGATAGGGCCGGAGAAGGACGTGCCTATGGCAATCTCGGCAATGCTTATGACTCCCTCGGCAAATTCCAAGAAGCAATAAATTACCACAACCAACACCTGAGCATTGCCCAGGAAGTTGGCGATAGGGCCGGAGAAGGACGTGCCTATGGCAATCTCGGTAATGCTTATCACTCCCTCGGCAAATTCCAAGAAGCAATAAATTACCACAACCAACGCCTGAACATTGCCCAGGGAGTTGGCGATAGGGCCGGAGAAGGACGTGCCTATGGCAATCTCGGCAATGCTTATGACTCCCTCGGCAAATTCCAAGAAGCAATAAATTACCACAACCAACACCTGAGCATTTCCCAGGAAGTTGGCGACAGGGCCGGAGAAGGAGGTGCCTATGCCAATCTCGGTAATGCTTATCGCTCCCTCGGCAAATTCCAAGAAGCAATAAATTACCACAACCAAGACCTGAGCATTGCCCAGGAAGTTGGCGATAGGGCCGGAGAAGGATGTGCCTATGGCAATCTCGGTAATGCTTATCACTCCCTCGGCAAATTCCAAGGAGCAATAAATTACCACAACCAACACCTGAGCATTGCCCAGGAAGTTGGCGATAGGGCCGGAGAAGGACGTGCCTATGGCAATCTCGGTAATGCTTATCACTCCCTCGGCAAATTCCAAGAAGCAATAAATTACCACAACCAAGACCTGAGCATTGCCCAGGAAGTTGGCGATAGGGCCGGAGAAGGAGGTGCCTATGGCAATCTCGGTAATGCTTATCACTCCCTCGGCAAATTCCAAGAAGCAATAAATTACCACAACCAAGACCTGAGCATTGCCCAGGAAGTTGGCGATAGGGCCGGAGAAGGACGTGCCTATGGCAATCTCGGTAATGCTTATCACTCCCTCGGCAAATTCCAAGAAGCAATAAATTACCACAACCAATACCTGAGCATTGCCCAGGAAGTTGGCGATAGGGCCGGAGAAGGACGTGCCTATGGCAGTCTCGGTAATGCTTATGACTCCCTCGGCAAATTCCAAGAAGCAATAAATTACCACAACCAAGACCTGAGCATTGCCCAGGAAGTTGGCGATAGGGCCGGAGAAGGACGTACCTATGCCAATCTCGGTAATGCTTACGCCTCCCTCGAAAACTTTCAACAAGCAATGGAGTATCAAAAGAAATGCCTGAGCATTTGCTTGGAAGTCCACGACAGACGAGGAGAAGGAATTGCCTATTACAATCTGGGCTTTGTTTACTACTCCCTCGAAAACTTTCAAAAAGCAATAGAGTATCAAAAGAAATGCCTGAGCATTGCCAAGGAAGTCCGCGACAGAAACGGAGAAGGATGTGCCTATTTCATGCTCGGTATGTCTTATCGGTCCCTCCACGAGTTTGAACAAGCAATAGATTACTTGAGGCAATGTCTGAGCATTGCCGAGGAAGTCGGTACGAAGCACCTTGAAGGAGAAGCATATTGTTGGCTGGGTAGTTGTCTTTTAGAGTTAGGTTGTTTGAATGAAGCTTTATTTCATTTTATCACCAGCGTAGAAATCCTTGATGCTATAAGGGCCAGTTGCATTTCTGAAGATGCATTGAAAATAAGCTTTCGTAATGTTTGTAATTCTGCCTACAGTTTTTTATGGCAAGTTCAAATAATGCTTCAATTAACGGATGAGGCTTTATATGCTGCCGAGAAAGGACGAGCACAGGCCTTAGTAGATGCATTGAAAATAAGTTATGGCTTAACATCACTTTCACTCAAGTCAAATGAATCTGAAGAAGAACTCACAATCATTTTAAAAAAGATATCTGTTTCGACAGTTTTTCTGGCAGTTCAAAAAAAAAAAATCAATATGTGGGTCCTGAGGAAGGGAAGAAATGTTATTTTTAGGCAGGCAGAGCTTAAAGTTGAAAGTGCGCACGAAGATTATTTTGCTGTACTTTTAGAAACTACCTTGAAAAGAATTAAGGCTGGCGTCAATGTTCGGTGCGAGAATCGGTCATTGGATGAGAGAAAGGATAACCAAACTTCCAGCACTGAAAAGGATGACCAAACATCGGAGCTGTTGCACGAAACTATCGACTGTTTTAAGCCACTGTATGATGCAGTCATTGGTCCAATTGAAGACTTGCTTGATGGTGATGAACTCATTGTAGTTCCTGATGGCGCTTTGTCCTTAGCTCCTTGGGCCGCGCTAAGTGAATCTTTAAGAATCCGCACAATTCCCTCACTGACAAGTTTGAAATTAATCATAGATTCTCCAGATGAATACCATTGTAAAAGTGGTGCTTTGCTTGTTGGAGATCCGTGTCTGAAGAAATTTACAACTAAATTGGGTTATCCCATTTATGATCAGCTGGAATACGCAAAAAAGGAAGTGGAGATGATTGGAGGAATCCTTAAGTGCAAACCACTGACGGGAGAAGCAGCGACCAAACAAGAAGTTCTTCGCAGAATAAATTCAGTTGCTTTGGTTCACATTGCAGCACACGGAAGTAAAGAAACTGGTGAAATTGCTTTGGCTCCAGACCCTTGCTGGGAATCCAAGATTCCTAAGGAGGAGAATTTTTTGAGAATGTCTGATATACAAACTGTCAAACTGAGAGCCAGGCTGGTTGTCCTTAGTTGCTGTCATAGTGGTCAAGGAGAGGTCTCGTCTGAGGGTGTGGTCGGTATTGCTCGGGCTTTCTTGTTTGCTGGTGCTCGTTCCGTGGTGGCGACACTCTGGGCAATTAATGACGAAACAACCCTGGAGTTTATGAAGAGTTTTTACCAACACCTGAGAGGTGGAGAAAGTGCTAGTTATGCTCTTCAAATGGCCATGAAATGTCTCCGGGACTCGGACAAGTTTTCCGCCCCAAAGTACTGGGCTCCATTTGTACTGATTGGCAATGACGTTACGATTGAATTTGATGAAAGTAACCGCGAAAGTAGTAAGTAGAAGAAAGTTTTTCTTATGTAAATTTTTGATTTTCATTGCCTCGAGTCCCAAAAAAATAAGTTGTAAAAATAAGAATCAAAAAGTATTTTTTTAAAAAATTAACATAATTGGCATATTCCTTTATAACTAGGAAGACAAGTGCAAGTTATATGACCATTTTCTATCTGCCTGTAAACAAAAAAAATACATATATCAATATAAGCCCTCTCCAAATGTATTGATTTGGGGGGGAAATTGATTTGATTTATGGCGTTTTGAAGCTTAATTAAGGCCAGTAAAGGCAAAACTTATTTTGATCAACACTGCTATAGCTTTTTTCCCCCTCGGATATGAGCCCCTTCGTTTATAAGCTCTCCTAAAACCCCTTGCGAAGATGTATAAGCCCGGGACTTAAACGCTGGATTTGAAAAGGTTGGATCGGATTTTCGGGGCAGTGAAAATGCCGAATGACATGCAAAGTGACCAGATCAGATACTTATCAATCTATTTAGCGGCGATGTCCATAAAAGATGATAATTAAATAATTAACGTCTTCGCCTTTTGGTTGGTAGATTTGGAGGTCAGCTGATTTTAATAATAAAAGAGATTGCTTATACATCTTCGGACAGTTGTATGGACGCTAAAGGCTTTGCTATGAGTTCCAGTCATAGTTTGATTTTACTCTCTACGAGGCTCCTATTTTATTTTATCGAGAATGGGAAATAAAATGATTTATCAGTTGGATGACTTAATAAAAAAAAACATCATGAAAATCCTCTCGGTCAAACTATAAGTGCTCATATTTTGCCTTGTTTTGCTGTCAAGTTTCAAATTCATCTGTTTTAAGGCGTTCTTTTTCTGAAGCATATGTTATTTTCTTCTGTTACAGGGGACGCTGAAGTGTGATGTCAGAAAACTTCTTCTGCGTTTATAAATACAAAAAAGGCTTCCCGTTTAAGAGACTGTGGGATACCAAAAACCCATGTTTTGCCAGATGGAATTTTACTATCGATAGGCCAATTTTCACACTATAACGTCATTTACTGCTATCGACAGAATCCTTCAGGGTTTTACCCTGTTGGCAAATTAGGGCTTTGTTGTTTAAACATCGCTAGGATTACCAAGATTAACTATGAAAGGGAAAGGAAAAAAAAAAGGATTCCAGTCGAAGTAATAAAATCACGTCATCGTGTAAATGGCCTATTTTAATTAATATTTAATAACATTGTCATTAAAGATGTGAATATTGTTCATCGTGGTGTCAGATAGGAATGAACGTTTATTCATTTGTCTCACGATAGAATCGTTTTGAGATATTGATCGCGACGTTTCGACTGCAATACTGCTAGTCTTCATCAGGCGATGAGGTCGTTTGTTTACGTGTAGCTATTTATGCACGTTGGTTCGCTGTGATTGGTGTATTTCGATCCTTATTATTCCGATTAGCAGATGATGTTCCCTCACGGGTCCGCTTTGTAGTTAAACGGCTGTTATGCTTTCTGATCGTAGGCATCCATGCTTCAGGAATTTCGATTCCGTTGTCTCTATTGATGTTGTTAGAATGAAGTCTTATTTGGATAGCCTCTTTGACCCTACGAGCATCTTCCTCTATGGAATCAAGTCAAGTTTATCGATCGTGACCCTCACCGATACACACGTAGGGTCAAAGAGGCTATCCAAATAAGACTTCATTCTAATAACATCAATAGAGACAACGGAATCGAAATTCCTGAAGCATGGATGCCTACGATCAGAAAGCATAACAGCCGTTTAACTACAAAGCGGACCCGTGAGGGAACATCATCTGCTAATCGGAATAATGAGGATCGAAATACACCAATTACAGCGAACCAACGTGCATAAATAGCTACACGTAAACAATCGACCTCATCGCCTGATGAAGACTAGCAGTATTGCAGTCGAAACGTCGCGATCAATATCTCAAAGCGATTCTATCGTGAGACAAACGAATAAACGTTCATTCCTATTTAATAACAGTAGAAAATGAGACCGTAAAAGCCGTTTTTAACTTAAAAAAAAGGTTTAGTGTATCCCAACAACTTAAGACTAATAGAACCAAAGTCAATTTTCGAAAAATATCTGTTCGGCCGACGATTTAAGATCTAGAGTTTTCGGAACATTTGTTGTACTGAAATTTCTTGCTTGGCTGTCTTTCATAGGGTTTTCGAACATCTAAAAAATGTTATAATTGCCCATTTTTAACGGATTTTTACCCTAAAAAGATCACCTAGAATTTTCGCGAGCCTTTTTCTGACTGAAATTTTCGAAAAGGTAAGTTTTAATCCTAGGAAATCCGAACAGATGAAAAATTTTTAGGGAACAAAGATATGCCTATATTACCGTTTACTGATACAAAAATACGTATAACAATGCTAATCTTTAAGTGGATTTGAACTGTATTCTAGTTGGGTGCTCCTGAAATACGTAAACAGCAGTTTTTGACATGCGCAACTCTTCGCCTCATGTTAGGGTATCCAAGACATTCTTGGATTCTGGATTCCACTCCGTGGATTCCGGATTCCAGGCACTTGATTCCAGTCTTTTCTAGTGGAGCCTTGGATTGGATTCCAATCCTTAGTAGGATTCCGGATTCCTTGAATTGTATTCCGGATTCCAAAGCCCAGGATTCCAGACCCCACAAGCAAAAATTTTACGGATTCCGGACCCCACAAGCAAAAATTTCACGGATTCCGGAATCCGGACTCCTTCACATGTGCCGTTGCTTTTGTTAA
>JBBMOI010000013.1:5315000-5360000 GCA_038088405.1 Porites divaricata | reverse complement strand
TGTAAGGAGGGGTTCTTGAATATAGTGAAGATGGTGGCCAGGTTACTAAGAAATGCAAAAATGGCAAACGATCCGTTGACAGCAATTAGTAGCATGTCATTAAGGTAGGCAGCTCTGTCGTTCCTGTATATTCCAGTCCAGGGTTGTAATCCGCAAATAGCAGCCATTTTATCTTCTGCAGATTAGACAGGCCGTTTTTTTAAAAATTGATAAGAAACATTACAAATGTAAGAACTTAATTTTCAAACTGTCACTGTAGTTTGTTTATCCAGGAAAGAGGAGCTCTCGTTTTAACCCGACCAAAAAGGTTGCAGCAGAGCGTATGCTCAGTTCGACAAAACTCGGTAGTCCAAAAGAATAACGAAAAAAGCGGGCTTGGTTCTTTGTCAGAGACTCTTTTTCGTTCTTTAGAACTGGGTTTAAAATGAGGAATAGTGTGATGAGTGTTGACATTATTGGATTGCATCTTGTTTTTCACCAAGTTAGCGCATTCTTTAAGCCCTAAAAAGCGATCATGTTTTGAATTGTTGAAAGGAAACGAATTCGAAGTTTAATTGTGCTATTTTTGTTTAATCTTATTTTCTCTTCGTAAATACAGGATTACCTCAAGGTTTGATCGTAGGACCGTTACTTTTTCTAATTTCATGAGCAAGTAAGTTGTGATCGTCCGAGTCTGGTGTAGTCCTTAATAGGACTGTTCTTGATAGTGGCTGATGTTTCTACAACCTGTGCGTCGACTAAAGGGCTGGAGACTATTGCCCCTTTTTTATTATTGTTGTTTTTCCTGACGAAAATATCAAACATAAACAAGCAAACAAAGAATGGACACCAAACCCGACCCCGAGTCGGTTTTTAAAAGACCCCCTTGAGCACAGCTTTTCTGATTGTGAAATAGTTTGCGCTATTTTCTTCTCAGGGAGTTAACACTGTACACTATAATATTTTTTTCGGGGTTGAATAACCAGGTATTTTTTCTTGCTAGATACAGGGATGGATTTAAATAATACTTTTACAAGACTGTGTAATTTACATGTGTACCAGGGTACATAATTTTGTTGAACATTATAATTCATAAGGGGGAGGAGCAATGATCCTTACCGATCACAGCTGGTAAAGTGTCATCTGCAAATAGTCTTATAGAAAAGTAGTTAGTTGCCTTGACACTATCATTTGTCTGAAAAGAGACTCATATCACAATGTTACCCCTTCGCTATTAAATTTTTAAAGGTTAATGAGAACATTGGAAAACTGACACTGCAAGTCCCTTTGCATGGGCGAAAAAAAACTTACTTTAAAGTATTTTTTGTTTGATCATGTATAATGGCCGAACGAACAAACGATTCATTTAACGATATTCCGATTGATTTCAATTAGAATTTCATTATAGGCATCGCGTCGATGCATTAAAATACGCACACCCCTATGAAAAGTTTAAAGAGTTTGAATTTCAATGATTATCAGTAACTTTACCTTTAGCTCTAAACAATGCTCTTGTGTTACCGCCCAGCACAGCGACAACTGGCTGGAAAAAAAAAAATAGAATTACCCGCTGTGGTCTGTACAACTCTCAAATGAATATACCAATGTAAGCACGGTATATTCCGTCTTTAGACGAAGAAGTTAAACACTGGTGTTGATAAGTAAATGCTCTTGAGAGTACATTAAGGCGAAGGACTTGTATTTCGTCAAAATATCATGAGTAATTAAAGGAGAGAGAACGCTAGATGGTTCTCCAATATCTTTGATTGGTTGTATGATAGTGCCTGGCTCTCACATATATAGATTTGCCTTATTTATTTTCGTCTATTTCCAGTGAAACTAAAAGTGCAATGTAATATCATCTGTAACATGATACACCGGCTTTAATAGAATGTTTTTACTCAATTGACCAGCAGCCATTCAAACTTATTGGCACAAAAGACTGGTTTGGGACACCAACATAGCCGCCGTTTCATTGTTTTGGAACGCCAATATGGTGGACGTGACGTCATGTGAAAACGCTTTGTTTCCTAGTGAAGAGGCGGAGCATTGTAATTGTAGAAAAGTGAATGTCATCTTTCTTTGACTGAGCCAAGAGTTCAAGAGAACTGTCATTAGCCAGGCATACGTAGTAAGCAACCGTGCATTACCTACGCCGGAAAATACTATCAAGTTGACTGGCTACTGAAAGTGTCAGGATGACCAAACTGAAAAACAATTTAAAAACGAGGCGTTACGAGGGAAAAAAAAAAATAAAGAAACGCTTTGTTAGGTCATTTATAGAGTATCTATAAAGTGAAATAGTAACTATATGGGACATTATTTTTAACATCTCGTCTCAGATAAAAAAATGAAGCAGATGAAGCACTTCAGCGATACCCTATAAATTTTACGCCAAATGATTTAAAAAGAGTCTGTTAATTCTTTCATTTCTTTTTGTTTACCAGAACTATGATATAAAACAGAACAAAAAGAAACGAAAATAGTGGTTCCACAAATTAAAGATTTTGGTTTGATCATCAAGTGAGTTGATAAAGGTAGTTGATTCGGTGGGTATTAAGAGGCCGATCTGCAAGATGATATTTTGTTTTAGAATTTTTCGGCTTTCGGTGTCGCCATGGGCAAATTGGCATGCAAATTGCCATGTTTTCACTAAAGTTGTTCGAAATGTTGAAACGGAGAATTATTGGTTCTAATATATAGATTTAGCCAGGGCTAAAGCGAAGCTCCCATTAACAAATTTATAATTTAAATCAAACAATAAACCTGTAATCCACAAATCAGTTAACTTAAGGGCACATTCATGTGACCTTTGAGGGAAAGGCTAAGTTATTTTAGAGTGAAACATCTTACATTGAGCTGATAGCCTTATATGTACAGCCAAAAAATAGCAAACATCTTTGATCACATTCAAGAGCTATAATACCTCTTGATCACAGTAGTTTAGGCCTCGAAAACAAATTCTTGGAAAACAAATCAGGCCGAATTTTTTTGCGTTCGACAGCGTTTAATTTACAAATTCTTGCCAACAAATCTGGGGGTGTGTAAGCCAACCTTTAATTTTATACTTTTTATTCATCACATTAAAAAATTTCCAAAATCACCGATACAGCCAGCCAGTTCTTGTTTCTAGTGCTAGCTGTCAGTGTGGTCGAGTGTTTGAATGCATAATAATGAATTTCTTATTATTATTTTTTGTCATTTAATGGTTTCAGTTATAACGATGTGTAATTTTAATATATAGATTTAGCCAGGGCTTAAAGCAAGGCTTATAATTTAAATCAAACAATAAACTTGTATTCCACAATTCAGTTAACTAATAGAGCACATTCATGAGACTTTTGAGAGAAAGGCTAAGTGATTTTAGAGAAAAATAATTTGCAAACAGCCCAAGATAGCCTTGTTGGTCAGCGGCTACTCGAATGATCATACGTGGGAGATAAGTTCTTACGGACCGCCTTGTTGAAATGTACCAACTATGAATAAAGGAAGTTCTGTTACTAGTATCGGCTCCTAGACTTGGTGTCAGAAGTGGAGAATCACAATGGCGAGCCTTAAAAGACCGGAGCTCAAACTTGTCGGAAATGTGAGTGAACATTTCAAGAACTTCGAGTTACGATTCAACGAGCTAAAGATCCTGTTGCAGAAAGAGCCGCTCATTACAAAAGTCCTCTGTTAGAAATTTCAGCTTTACGCTCTGCACTTCCAGATGAAGCCTTGTCTATTATCAGATACACAATCGAACCTCAAATTCCAGACGACGATAAAAAGAAACCTTGGGTTTGGATGGATAAACTACTAGCGCCATTACAGAGGCAGCACAAGAAGTAAGTAAGTAAGTAAGTAAGTAAAAGCTTTATTAATGTGTCAATGTATTTAGTTTTCACAACTAATTGGGGACACACACAAAAAAAATAAAAATTATTTACAAATAAGAAATAATAATAATAATGTATATACAATTAAAATATGTAGCATGTATAACTTGTGTAATAAAACAATAGGAATATAAAAGGTAGTCTCTAAGAATTGCGAAGGTTACAACAGCTATTGTTGTTGTTTAAGAGCGACGTTAGGTCTTTTTTCCTAATGTTCTTTTTGAAAGATTCAATATTCAAGGAGCCTTTGAAATTAATATCTAGTTTCGACCATATGTATGGAAAACATTCTCTTAGATATCAAGGACCCTAGTTAATAGTGTGACCTCCTCCCAAGCCCAACACGAGTCCATTCAAGAGTGGGAAGTTAAGGTAAGATACTCTGGCAGCCTATGTGACTATGGCGATCTAAGTGATGAACTTTGTAAACACAAATTCATATTTGGGTTGAATGAGGATAACATACGTACGGAGTTGCTTAATTAAAACACATATAAAACTGACAACTCTAAGAAGTCCCTGTCCGATGTAGTCGCCGGAGCGAGAGCTATAGAGTCCGCCAAGCAGACAAACAAGTTAATCGCAGACTCGTCCGAAGGAATCGACGACAATGTCCACTGGACAGGCCTCATGTTTTTGGTGCGTGATCGGCGTGGACCACATTCATGGAAATTATATCCGGCTAATGGCAAGACCTGCACCAGCTGTGGTGACAACGACCATTTTGCCCGTGTTTGGCTAGAGGACCGCAAACTTCCAAGCCCCATTAACAGAGCCACTTGGAGTCAACCTTCAGAGGGCCCCAAAGCAGCTAGAAACGTGACCCACGTATAAACCTCCGACCAAGAGACCTTCATTACACGGACATGTATACCACAGAAGAGGAGCACGAATCACCCTATGATCAAGATCACGGCTATATTATATACTCATTCGACGCACAAGTTTACAGCATTGCATCTGTCGATAAGTCAAAACGATACTTCACAAACCAAACAGACACTGCTGCAACCTGCAACACCATCTCCGCCAACACCCTCCGTTCTTTCCTTCCAATTAGCTAATTAACAATTAGACTCTTCGCCCTCAAGGGCTACGGGTCTAATTGTTAATTAGCTAATTCAATGGAGTATAGAATGCAAAAATATTTATATCGACACCAAACATTTAAATTGAAAATCCGTTCAATCCTTAAGTTAAGTGAAGAGATATTTGTTTGAGTGCACACTTTACAAAATAGAAGCTAGAATTTAATACTCACAATGGACCATTCGCAGCCAAACAGCAAAATTATTGTGTGCCATTATGGCACAAAAACACCGAACAAGCAGCGCATTAAAGACCTTCAAAATAAAAGAAATCAGCTTGCATCTTACGCGACTTCCCTAGTCGTCGCTCAGTCTTATATAATTACACAACATGATGTATGTACCTAACAGCATTTTTTGAAACCGCCAAATGGACCTTTTCTGTCCAATACTTCTCGCCAAAAACTCCGAAGTAGCCATTATAAAAACTAAGAGTTCAGCTATTGTTGTTTTCTCTTATATTCCTTTCTTCCTCCTAGCTCTTTTTTTCTCCTTTCTTTTTCTTTCATGAGCATCATTTTGGAGCTTATCGAGCCCAAAAGACCTGCCTTTTGAAGCCTTTTTCCCTCAAAGGACTGCAAATTTTGTCCAGATTGGTTTTCAAGGGGAGTGCGAGGCCCCTCCAGCTTCCCATCGCTCCTCGCGCTCCTTTTGGTCACGTTTTTCGCGTTCCGTCCTCCGCGTGCAATCCAAATAGAGTCGACTAGGGAGGAGTCAGCCGTAGTGCCATCTCATGCCTCCCTTCAGCGAGGCGTTTTGTCCCATGTGTACTGTTTAGCTGTATCGAACCCATTTGGCAACAATAAAAGCCCCCAAAAAACTAAGAATACGACTGTCGGTTTAAGCTTCTGTTCATAAAACTAAAACCTCTTTCGATTTAAGTAAAACTCTGTAAACAGCAAAATAAATATCAAATCACTAATGCAACCCCATGCATTACCTATTCATCCGACTGTGATCAGGAGCAAGTAACGTAAAAGTTGTATATGAGGAGATCTGGTCGGTTACTTCCCCACAGCTGCAAACAAGAGAATACACACATACTTGGCTATTCACAAAACGCGCGAAATCTTATTTTTGGCTGTCCACTACGATTGCACGCCTTGATGGCGGATAGTGGAAGATCCGACGACGGCGACAGCAACGCGAACGTCAAAAAATCAATAGGTTTAATAAGCAAAACAACAACTTTGCACGTGATTAATAATTCTATCAAGATTACCGATGGAACTTTCTATTAGTCTAGAGTTTCCAAGACAACTCTGCAGCTAGATACTGAACAAATTTTCTTCTAAAGGTCAACTTCAGAATCACAAACAGGTGAACGCTCTGACAGTGGACAAAGATTCCTGGGGTTACAGACGCAATGCAAGTCGGCATTTACTCCTACTTTGACATCAATCAACTCTTGTATCAACTGGCTTCTACTGTCAGGTGAGGTTTCATAATTAGGCCATAACACGTTTGAACATGTTTTTCAAAGAGATGCTCCCATGGCTCCATGAAAATGGTCCATATCACGTGTCAGGTGTTTTTACCTTACTTCAAAAATTAATTGCTATAACGGACTTAATAACCCATTTGCCCTGAGGGGATTTTGCCAAAAAAAAGCCAGTTGAAGCTAGTTACGACGGTGTCTAGATCAATAAACCAATCATGGGATCGACTGGGACTTGTCATCCTTGTTTGCATCCACTCCGTTTGCTTGCTACCACATTTTATGAGTGTCACTGAGCTTCCTTTTGCGTTTATCCTGAACACAACCCGTTAATTTTTCTACTGGTTTTTCGTTTTGGGTCCTACGACCGGGAGGGGTGGATTTACCAATCGTGGAGACATAACTTTATCTCGGGGTTGGCCCTTTGTCAACAGTGGAAGCAGTCAGACATGTCAGATATCCGTCCCAAGGCACCCATCTCCCCTGGGAGATGGACGGCACTTGTTACATGTAGCTTAAAGGGGCTGGGTCACTTCTGTCCAGTTTATTTTTATTGCCAATTACGAGTCCTCTTGCTTTAGTGAACTTAACACTACCAAAAAATTGGCGATTTTTTGTGTTTTGCGGGAACTAATTATTGCCATTAGGACAGATTGGTTTTTCTTGCTGGATTAATTTTTGCGATTTTCAGAAAGTACCCAGGACCCAACATTGATAATATTTTCGTCTTTATTGAGCATGTGCAATAGAAATACATATTTTTCAAACAATACTACGATGTAAAACCAGTATTTCATTGTATTCCGATTTGTTTCCGAACAAAAAAGACAAATTGTAAGTACTTAGTACTGTATTTTTGAGTAGCGAATTTAAGTTATAGAGAATAGTGTGTTTACTCTGGAGCAAATTTTTGCGGGAAAAATGTTTCCGGTAATTTTTATCTTCGGGAACTTATTTTTTGCGGATCGCCGAAAAAATCGCAAAAATTAGAACCCGCAAAATTTTGCGCACACACGGTATATCAAACATTGCAAACACATTTTCAAAACCCACAATCTACTTCAACGTTGTCCATTCGTGCCTTTTTTGTATTTGACTTGTTTTTTATACTTTTCTGAAAGGTTTGAGCGCTTACACTCTTTTTTTTAAATAAGAATATATTTCAGGTTGAAATTTGCGAAATGATAATTATATTTTTTTAACTTAACAGTAAAATTAATTCTTTTTCTTTACTGCAAAACTAGCCACCAAAACGAAAAACGGGCATTAATTTAACTGCAGTTTATACCCCAATAAATTCTAAAACGGAAAACTCAGGAGTTATAATTTAAGATTCAGAATACAAAGATATTTGCAGCCGAAAATCGGCATATAAAATAAGAATATTTTGCCTAGGCCAGAAAAACACCATTCTTATTTAAAAATGAAAGAGTGTATTTTTTTCACCAAATTTAGTGGCAGTTCATTCTGTTTGGAGTTTTGATAAATTTTGTAACACAGCTGCTAAAGTTATTTGCTTTCCCTAATCTTTCGTTCTTTTTTACTTAGCTGTGGCGGAAACATGTTGTTGGATGTTGGCCCAACTGCAGATGGAAACTAGCACAGGCCGTATCATAATTACTTCGTGTCTGGTATGCCTGTGAACAATGTGCTATCTAAGTGGGCCTGGGTTCGAGAAGGTTTCGTGAATAATAATTCGACGGTAATTCAAAGCCATTACGTAGAATAGGTTTTATTCAACTCTAACATGCACTTAGCAGTGAAGCATTCCATACAGTCTAAGAACTGGTTCATTGTGGCACGAATATATATGATGACTAACTTTTCTAGTTTTCTCACGATGCTGTTTGTGACAGCTTGGTTGTTGTAAAGTTGCTGGTCTTCATCATGCTGTCGTGTGGATTGGCAATGCGAGCAATTCCAGTTGACCACATAACTCGCATAACAATTGCGCTCGTGATAGTTCAAATCCTGGTTTTCCTTTTTTGTCTTCTCGCACGGAGATTTAAATTGCTTACGGCTAACCACTGAGTCACTGTGTGGCTACCTGCAGATATCGATTTTCTCGCGCGTTTTCCATCAGATCGTCGATTTTTCAGGCGAAATGGTCGCATATCAAAAATTGTTTTGTGTGGTCGTGTTACTAGCGAGCTTAGCGTAACCACAATAAAGACGAAAACGAGAAAATAAGCAAAACAAAAATTTTAAAAGGGCAGCACATTTGCGATCGTCGACACTTCGATTTGTATAGGTAATAGCATGATCAGTAGTGATATTTGGCATAAATACCACGAGTGATATTTCCAAATTGTTATACGTAATTTCACGAGCCGTTAGGCGAGTGAAATTTGAGACAATTTTGAAATATCACGTAAAAATCATGCTATTATTTGTTTATACTACTACCCGCAAAAGGTTTGTAATTTTCACATGTAGGTATTTCAAATTAAGCTGAAATACCACTGCTCTAAACCAATCAAATTGCAGAAATTTCTCATGTAGCAGTATAACGTCCGTAATACCCATGCAGAGGCTCAACCACTTGAAATACACAGTTCCCGCGCGGTCCCTGTGAAAAAATGCACAATTTGACCTTCAACCTCGTATAATTGAGTGTGATGACTTGAACGGGATGGGTTGATTGTTTGCAATTGTAGTAACAACGTTAACAGGGCAGCGTGTAGTCTAGTGTAGCTATTAGAGAGATGAAACACTACGTTTACACAAACAACAGAGATGGGCCTCGTGGTCAAATTTCCTTTCATTTTTCACATGCTCATTTGTTAGCTGTTTATTGGTTTTATAGTAAAATGATTGTTTTTAATGTTCAGAGATTGCATTCTGATTGATTGTCTGAACGGATGACGACATTATACAACCACGACCAGAAAACTTTAGGGTTTTGTTTTCTTGTGCAAATTAGGACTTTTGTTATTTAAACCTCGCTGGGATTACCAAATATAAAATATGAAAGGGAAGACGAAAAGGATTCTGGTTGTAGTAGTGAAGTGATGCCGTCGTGTAAATGGCTTATTTTCTCATTGTATTCATTTTGAGAATTGTTCTTCAGTAAAATTTCATCCTTAACCGAGTTCAGCTGGGCTAGAAATAGCACTCTCGATCTCAGATTTTGGCTTTTTAAGGTGTTTCTTATTAAAGAAGCACTGGAGTTAGTGTGGAGTCCCAATAGCAGATGGCTCCCCGTTTGTTTAAATAAAAAGAAACGAAACTTGGTGGAATTTCTTATCACAAAATTTCTTTGGGAGGGTTTACTCTCCTCACGATTGGCAACTCGGCTAATATACCGTTATCCTTCTAATAACCCTGGGGGAGGGGGAGGGGGCGCTTAATTTGTCCAGCCATTGTTGAAGGATTGCGGGAGTTGTAGGATTATTGGAGACTGGGGAGGTGTATTAAAAACTGGAGAGGCAACTCTAAATAATTCATTTTATTTCTTAAACAGTATTACTGAATAGTCAGTGAACAATATTGGGTGAAAATGATAGCGATCTTTTACTTGTTGCTTAAATTGGAAAATTTACTGCGATGATCATTCTTCACTTTCATCTACAACCGCAGTTCAAAAATGAATTATTTCATATGCTTTACATCAATGTGAAATGAGTTTTGCAAGAAAACTAGAACTACAGTTCACACTACGCTCAAATTGACAATCTGCTTGAAACCAAAACTAAAATAGAGATTCTTTTCCAGTCGTGCACTGCGTGTTCACGATACATCGCACAATATGATTCGCTTAGATCAGAGGATATATAAACCACAGGGGACATAAAGGGACACAACATATGTATAGACCGGGGTTTAAGGCTCCTGGTCGTCGTGCAAAGCCACTCTGCCCCCTGCCCCCTTCCCCCTCCCCCCGCCAACCCCCCGCACCTGCCGGGTGAAAAAGAAAGTAGACTCCTGGAACGAGAATGTTGCACGTCCGTTGAAGCAAGAGAGGATGGGGACAAGAGATACCCTGGGTACGAGGTTAATTTAGAGTATAATGACTATGACGTCATGTGTTTATATAAAAAGCATCCTGAGAAACTACATCATGATGAGAAACTACTATTTCACTATTTTTCGTGTTTCTGTTTCTGGGTCAGAAGACGATTCTGTTTTGTGTTCCTGGTTTGGGATTTCATGTTTCCGTTTAGAGATTTGTCTTTCTGTTTCGGGTTTTGGGTTTTCGATTTTGTTTGTATGCTTTTTTTTTAGAGTTTTTGATGTCTATTTCCGGGTTTTGAGTGTTTGTTTTGTTTACTGGTATAAAGGAAAACTTTCAGTATATAAAGCGAGGAGCGCGTTTCTGAAGGATTAGAAGTTTGTTTAGTTGTGATTTGCTTGCTTTACCCCTTGCAATTAGACCTTTGTGGTATGCTATCAGAGAGTGATGATATGTTAATATGTTTTATTAAGTGCTCGACGCGAATTCTGTTTTAGTCCATAGTGGAGGCGAATGTGATGGACTAATGTCCATAAAATAGGGAAAGGTGAGGAAAGAGGGTGCATTGATAAGTGCTTTGCTCGTCACTTTTTTGCCTTATTATTTTTTACATAAATGATGTCTTTTAATTTCAAATGCGTTTTCGTTGTTATACCTAGGGCAAGATGATAGGCATGTTGGATCTTTAACAGAGTTTGCATGTTAAGCTTTGAAAGTTTGGCAATGCTTGCATCACTTGTAAAATGCCTCTTACACAGTAAATAATAGAATTTTTAATGATTTCGTTGTTTATGTTTGCACATTTTTAGTACACTTAAAATTGTCCCTCTTTCAGAAAGAGATACAGGAAAATTATACATCGATCTCATTCGGAGCTACATTTGTCCAATTGCAAGGTTCCAGATCCTTAATGCGGTTTCCTTTAGGCTTCTTTCATCTTAAACTGGATGGTAAGTTTTTAATAATCAAAATTTATTTCTGAAAGAAGAGGTTTTAGTCGTTTTATGCTGAACGCGACTGAGTAGATATGTAATTAACATCGCCTTTCTCGGCCTTCCAATAAGGACGTGTCCTAGCACCATGCAGATTCTTGAGTCAGAAAATCAAGGCATAAGGTCCTTATTTATTGTTCGGTTTAAATCAAATAAGAAGAAAACTGAGCTGTACAAAGCTGGGAAAAACCTAAAGCCAGTGAGTATATAAATCAGTATTTTCATGCTACAAACGTGGTGTATATCAATGAAAATGTTACATGGCGCAACTGAGTTGTTTGCTAAAGTTAGAAAATTTACGAAAGATAATCATTGGCATAGTGCCTGGAATTTGGACGGCAAGATATTTATTAAGATGTTCACACTCAGGAAGAAGAGCCAAAGATAATACATGCCGAAGGAGATCTTACCCAAATTTGCTAATTTTACCTTTTTCTTTCTTCGTTTTTTTCGCCTCGGTTACTAAACCCCGATACTAATTTGCTCCCCAAAATAGGAATCACCTCTCTTCAATACCATTTAAATTATTCACTTTCTTCGCCTGAAACCTTGCTACCTTTTTCAGTCTAAGATTTACATTCTCATATTTAATTAGCGGCCGAGAGAATGGTAAGAGGGCGTCGCTTTTTCCCTTATCGCGATTGCATGCTGCTTTCATCTTTGCATTAACCTTCCTACACAGTGAATTGTTCTGCAGCTTACTTTATGTATATTCTGTTACAAGTGCTAAAAATAACTAAATAATTTGTATTCAACGATGGGCTTGTTAACTCGCATAATTAACTGACCAACAGCTCGTGAAACGCTGATACTTCAATAGTTTTTAATTTCCTCGAGATAGAAAGAAGAAAATGGTTTTGTAATAGTCAGACAAAATTGAAAGAAAGAGTTTCCAGCTCCTCTTTGTGTGTGTGTTTTGTTTTTATATATATCCGATTTTTGGCGCTAAATAAGAAGACGTAAGCAATTTCTCGCGTCGCAAGGTGATCGCTTCTCTCACTCCTACTTTATTCATAGACGTTCAGTGACTAGACACTTACTAGACACTGACTAGGCACATAATTAATATGCAGGAAAGCACTTTTTCCCTGGGTTATAACAATGGGTGACGTCATAGACTCGAACTTTTGCATATCAATGATTCACCTCGACCTACCTTGGCCTATAAACTCGTCACTACTCGACACCAAACAGGCGTAAAATGCTGAAGCATAACTACTTGCACAGTGTGCATGGAACACATCATAGTAAACCCGAAAATGTGATGCGTAAAGATACCAGAAATACATGGATCTGCCTTAAGGCGGTTTCGCTGAATATAAATAAATTAAACGGAGGAAGCTCTTTCGGTGGTTCCATGTGAATGGATTTGATATCATTTTTTTTACAAGAAACCTATGGCAATCCTGGCTTAGAGGATGTGTGGCGGGCAGAATGGGGTGGTGGAATCCTGTTTGCGCACGGTTCCAAACACAGTAAGGACGTAATGATATTGTCAGTTTAAGCTTTCCCTAAACGTTGATATTCTGGAAATCATTCTGGACCAAAATGGACGTTTTCTTGTCGCGAACATAAATATTAATCAAGATGATTTGTATGAAGTTAATATTTACGCTCCCAATGACCCAAACAAGCAAGTTAATTTTTTTGATAAAATCATCGATCCCATCCGCCTAACAACATTTTTCTAAGCGGTGACTTTAACTGTCCTTCGACAGAGGACAATAAAGTAGGCGGTAGGGATATACTCCATAAGAAAAGGGTCATCCAAGCAATCCAGGAACTTTGTAACAGCTTCTACTTAGTCGACGTCTGGATAACTCAAGAACTGGAGGTTTTCATTGTTATCCTGGAAATTAAAATCCAGTGCGAAAGAGAAAGTGCAATAACAAACAGAAATCTTAACAAATTCTGAAATAAGTAGACGACCCTGTGCATTTCTGATTAGCGTCGATTTATAGTTTTAGCAAACCCGCGCTATTATCATTGTATAGTTGTTGTTAATCTGTTGAACTTTCGTATTTCGCTTTTTTGTTTGTTTGTTTGTTTTTTTCCGCCCTGTTATTGTAAAGTTTATTGTAATGTCATGTTGAATGATGTTAACTAACTAAATTTAAAAATATACATTAAAAAAAAAAAAACAAAACCTAATCGTCAAGTGTTTTTTATAACATAGCGCGCGTGCTTGCCCTATATAAGGGCCTGATTACATGAAGGTGGGGGACCCTAGGTAGGTGAGGTAACCCACCTGTCCATGTAACCTCTCATTTGAGTTTGATCACGTTTACATGATAAGTGGGGTGACCCGCCACATGCTACCTCACCTATCTGGGGTCCCCCACCTCCATGTAAACTTGTCCTGAGCCGCTATGAACAAAATCTTTATTTACGCACGCCCTTTTGTTCATGTTAACGTGTTCAGCTGTGTTTTTCGTCTCTTTTCCTAAGTGCTCAAAAGTCGACGGCAATGATAAAAAACTTTCTAGACTTTTTTTTGGAATTTAGCTTCGTTCTAGCCACTCAAACCAACAGCAAAAGCGATGAAGATGTTTCGCTAATAATAGAGCCTGAATGATTTTATGAAAGGTCTGCGTAAACACTGACATTTAAGTGGAAAAAGACCACAAATTGGTCTGTGTCGAAAAATATCCAGTTTTTATAAAGCGTCCTCCGTTTTTAACGTTTGTTTTATATCCTACAAGAAAAGTTAATTATAAGTAAGCTCAACAGCGAAAAATTATGCACTTTTGTTTTATATCGCCGAATAATCCGACTGGAAAATTTCTCTTGCAATAACAAGACAAATTACTCAAGAAGACATAAATTTATTACTCACAAAAACAACTGCTGCCAGGTCTTCTCAAGAAGCCGTAATGACCAGCCATTGTTCTTAAATGCTGGAAAATGAGGTTAAAGTAGGATGACAGTTGTCTTCGCTAAAAAACAAGTTATCTGGATTTCGCCGAGCAAAACATAACCATCTTAAATCCAAACCATACCCCACGACGTCTTACGAACATGTAAGTATTTTATCTTTAGGTGTGGACTTTAAGACTTTTTTACCTTTGTTTCTTTTTTATTTTTCATTGATCGTTAACGAATAAATAAAAAAATTTTTTTTTAATCAGTCTTACAGAAAGAAATTTCATTCAAACTAGACCATTGTGGTGTGTTTGTAATCAACCAATAGAGGCGTTTGTTATTGTGTCACGCGTCACGAGAATTTTGTAGTTAATGGAAAAGAATTTGCTCATGCTTTTAGCTGTACGTATATCGAGTTATTGATGCACTTGGGAAGTTGGAGACCACTCAAGAAGCTAGAGTTGCACTCGGCTATCGCCTCGTGCAACTCTTAAGGCCGATACACACGAGGGGTTTTGGTCCTGGAGCATGCTCCAGGGGCACGCTCCGGGAGCAAAGCTCCTCCATGTGTACCAACGACTTCATGGGTATACTTCATCCTCGGGAGCAGAATTTCCACCCCGCAAAATGCTCCACGATATATAACCGGTTAAATATTTTGGAGCAAGCTCCCGGGGCAAATTGACCGAACTTGAAAACGCTCCCTCGTGTGTACTGACACGTGCAAAATGAGCCTGGAGCATGCCTCGGGAGCAAAACCCCTCGCGTGTATCGGCCTTAACGCATCTTTCGTGCTCTCCAAACTTCCGCGTGCATCCATAACTCGATATACGCAAGCTAAGCATGAACAAATTCTTCATTTTTTTTTTATTTTAGTCTAATAATACTTCTACAAATGATCAGTTTTATTTATATTAACAATCATTATGTTACGGATAGCCGCGTAACTTATTTTTATTGATACACATTTCGCTGTACAAGGATGATACGATAAAAAGAGAGTGATACGGTTCTCTTCGTTTTTTTTTGCTCAGAAACAGACAGACATTCCGACGATTAATAAACTATATGGCGTTTGTATACTTACTGAAGTCTATTAAACAGTATATAAATGGACATGCAGCGAATCAGTTTTTTTCGGCATACCCGAATTTCATTCGATATTCACACAGATCTACTCTTAAAAAGTCAGAGATCGTCTAAAAGCTCCACAGAACTTGCTTGCATTTGATCTCCTGCTTTGTAAAGATGTAATAAGTTATGCGTATGAATATGTAGGGTAAATAAAGAGACTTCTTCTCGTAAATGTATTGCTAAGACTTGTGATGCATATTGTCTACCCCCATGTAGCTCTAAAGAATTTGCTATGAAAAAAGAGGAAACAGAAGTCAAGAAAGAATGATGCAACGATAAAAAAACTTTCTTCATACATCAAGGATCAGGACCTTCAAGAAACGATAAAACTTGCTATATTAGAACTTTAAACGATAAAAAATGACAGAAGGAATATTAAAAAATATAGATGACCTCCAAAAGCATCAAGCAGACGCCAGAACGAATAACAACAGAACAGAGGAAAAATATACCTATAACAGCCTCGGCAACGCTTATTTCTCCCTTGGCAAATTCCAAAGAGCAATATATTACCACAACCAACACCTGAGCATTGCCCAGAAAGCCGGCGACACAGCCGGAGAAGGAGGTGCCTATGGCAATCTCGGCAATGCTTATCACTCCATCGGCAAATTCCAAGAAGCAATAAATTACCACAACCAACACCTGAGCATTGCCCAGGAAGTCGGCGACAGAGCCGGAGAAGGACGTGCCTATGGCAATCTCGGAAATGATTATCACTCCCTCGGCAAATTCCAAGAAGCAATAAATTACCACAACCAAGACCTGAGCATTGCCCAGGAAGTTGGCGATAGGGCCGGAGAAGGACGTGCCTATGGCAATCTCGGTAATGCTTATCACTCCATCGGCAAATTCCAAGAAGCAATAAATTACCACAACCAAGACCTGAGCATTGCCCAGGAAGTTGGCGATAGGGCCGGAGAAGGACGTGCCTATGCCAATCTCGGTAATGCTTATCACTCCCTCGGCATATTCCAAGAAGCAATAAATTACCACAACCAACACCTGAACATTGCCCAGGAAGTTGGCGATAGGGCCGGAGAAGGAGGTGCCTATGGCAATCTCGGTAATGCTTATCACTCCCTCGGCAAATTCCAAGAAGCAATAAATTACCACAACCAAGACCTGAAAATTGCCCAGGAAGTTGGCGATAGGGCCGGAGAAGGACTTGCCTATGCCAATCTCGGTAATGCTTATCACTCCCTCGGCAAATTCCAAGAAGCAATAAATTACCACAACCAACACCTGAAAATTGCCCAGGAAGTTGGCGATAGGGCCGGAGAAGGAGGTGCCTATGGCAATCTCGGTAATGCTTATCACTCCCTCGGCAAATTCCAAGAAGCAATAAATTACCACAACCAAGACCTGAAAATTGCCCAGGAAGTTGGCGATAGGGCCGGAGAAGGACGTGCCTATGCCAATCTCGGTAATGCTTATCACTCCCTCGGCAAATTCCAAGAAGCAATAAATTACCACAACCAGCACCTGAAAATTGCCCAGGAAGTTGGCGATAGGGCCGGAGAAGGACGTGCCTATGCCAATCTCAGCAATGCTTATCGCTCCCTTGGCAAATTCCAAGAAGCAATAAATTACTACAACCAACGCCTGAAAATTGCCCAGGAAGTTGGTGATAGGGCCGGAGAAAGACGTGCCTATGGTAATCTGGGCAATGCTTACGCCTCCCTTGAAAACTTTCAACAAGCAATGGAGTATCAAAGGAAACGCCTGAGCATTTGCTTGGAAGTCCGCGACAGACATGGAGAAGGACTTGCCTATGGCAGTCTGGGCGATGTTTACTACTCCCTCGAAAACTTTCAACAAGCAATAGAGTATCAAAAGAAATTCCTGAGCATTGCCAAGGAAGTCTGCGACAGAGGCGGAGAAGGAATTGCCTATTGCAACCTCGGTATGTCTTATCGGTCCCTCTACGAGTTTGAACAAGCAGTAGATTACTTACGGCAATTTCTGAGCATTGCCGAGGAAGTCGGTAGCAAGCACCATGAAGGAGAAGCATATTGTTGGCTGGGTGGTTGTCTTTTAGAGTTTGGTTGTTGGAATGAAGCTTTATTTCATTTTATCACCAGCGTAGAAATCCTTGATGCTATAAGGGCCAGTTGCATTTCTGAAGATGCATTGAAAATAAGCTTTCGTAATGTTTGTGATTCTGCCTACAGTTTTTTATGGCAAGTTCAAATAATGCTTCAATTAACGGATGAGGCTTTATATGCTGCCGAGAAAGGACGAGCACAGGCCTTAGTAGATGCATTGAAAATAAATTATGGCTTAACATCACTTTCACTCAAGTCAAATGAATCTGAAGAAGAACTCACAATCATTTTAAAGAAGATATCTGTTTCGACAGTTTTTTTGGCAGTTCAAAAAACAACAATCAATATGTGGGTCCTGAGGAAGGGAAGAAATGTTATTTTTAGGCAAGCGGAGCTTAAAGTTGAAAGTGCGCACGAAGATTATTTTGCTGTACTTTTAGAAACTACCTTGAAAAACATTAAGGCTGGCGTCAATGTTCGGTGCGAGAATCGGTCATTGGATGAGAGAAAGGATAACCAAACTTCCAGCAATGAAAAGGATGACCAAACATCGGAGCTGTTGCACGAAACTATCGACTGTTTTAAGCCACTGTATGATGCAGTCATTGGTCCAATTGAAGACTTCCTTGATGGTGATGAACTCATTGTAGTTCCTGATGGCGCTTTGTCCTTAGCTCCTTGGGCCGCGCTAAGTGAATCTCTAAGAATCCGCACAATTCCCTCACTGACAAGTTTGAAATTAATCATAGATGCTCCAGATGAATACCATTGTAAAAGTGGTGCTTTGCTTGTTGGAGATCCGTGTCTGAAGAAATTTACAACTAAATTGAGTTATCCCATTTATGATGAGCTGGAATACGCAAAAAAGGAAGTGGAGATGATTGGAGAAATCCTTAAGTGCAAACCACTGACGGGAGAAGCAGCGACCAAACAAGAAGTTCTTCGCAGAATAAATTCAGTTGCTTTGGTTCACATAGCAGCACACGGAAGTAAAGAAACTGGTGAAATTGCTTTGGCTCCAGACCCTTCCTGGGAATCCAAGATTCCTAAGGAGGAGAATTTTTTGAGAATGTCTGATATACAGGCTGTCAAACTGAGAGCCAGGCTGGTTGTCCTTAGTTGCTGTCATAGTGGTCAAGGAGAGGTCTCGTCTGAGGGTGTGGTCGGTATTGCTCGGGCTTTCTTGTTTGCTGGTGCTCGTTCCGTGGTGGCGACACTCTGGGCAATTAATGACGAAACAACCCTGGAGTTTATGAAAAGTTTTTACCAACACCTGAGAGGTGGAAAAAGTGCTAGTCATGCTCTTCAAATGGCCATGAAATGTCTCCGGGACTCGGACAAGTTTTCCGCCCCAAAGTACTGGGCTCCATTTGTACTGATTGGCGATGACGTTACGATTGAATTTGATGAAAGTAACCGCGAAAGTCGTAAGTAGAAGAACGTTTTTCTTATGTAAATTTTTGATTTTCATTGCCTCGAGTCCCAAAAAAATAAGTTGTAAAAATAAGAATCACAAAGTATCTTTTAAAAAAATTAACATAATTGACATATTCCTTTATAACTAGGAAGACAAGTGCAAGTTATATGACCATTTTCTATCTGCCTGTAAACAAAAAAAAATACATATATCAATATAAGCGCTCTCCAAATGTATTGATTGGGTGGGGGGGGGGGGGGGGGGGAATTGATTTGATTTATGGCGTTTTGAAGCTTAATTAAGGCCAGTAAATGCAAAACTTATTTTGATCAACACTGCTATAGCTTTTTTCCCCCTCGGATATGAGCCCCTTCGTTTATAAGCCCTCCTAAAACCCCTTGCGAAGATGTATAAGCCCGGGACTTAAACGCTGGATTTGAAAAGGTTGGATCGGATTTTCGGGGCAGTGAAAATGCCGAATGACATACAAAGTGACCAGATCAGATACTTATCAATCTATTTAGCGGCGATGTCCATAAACGTCTTCGCTTTTTGGTTGGTAGATTTGGAGGTCAGCTGATTTTAATAATAAAAGAGATTGCTTATACATCTTCGGACAGTTGTATGGACGCTAAAAGTTTTGCTATGATTTCCAGTCATAGTTTGATTTTACTCTCTACAAGGCTCCTATTTTATTTTATCGAGAATGGGAATAAAATGATTTATCAGTTTGATGACTTAATAAAAAAAACATCATGAAAATCCTCTCGCTCAAACTATAAGTGCTCATATTTTACCTTGTTTTGCTGTCAAGTTTCAAATTCATCTCATTTAAGGCGTTCTTTTTCTGAAGCATATGTTATTTTCTTCTGTTACAGGGGACGCTGAAATGTGATGTCAGAAAACTTCTTCTGCGTTTATAAATACAAAAAAAGGCTTCCCGTTTAAGAGACTGTGGGATACCATTGACCCATTTTTTTGCCAGATGGAATTTTACTATCGATAGGCCAGTTTTCACACTATAACTTCATTTACTGCTATCGACAGAATCCTTCAGGGTTTTACCCTGTTGGCAAATTAGGGCTTTTGTTGTTTAAACATTGCTAGGATTACCAAGATTAACTATGAAAGGGAAAAGAAAGAAAAAAAGGATTCCAGTCGAAGTAATAAAATCACGTCATCGTGTAAATGGCCTATTTTAATTAATATTTAATAACGGTAGAAAATGAGACCGTAAAAGCCGATTTTAACTTTAAAAAAGGTTTAGTGTATCTCAACAGCTTAAGACTAATAGAACCAACGTCAATTTTCGAAAAATGTCTGTTCGGCCGACGATTTAAGATCTAGAATTTTCGGAACATTTGTTGTACTGAAATTTCTTGCTTGGCTGTCTTTCATAGGATTTTCGAACATCTAAAAAATGTTATAATTGCCCACTTTTAACGGATTTTTACCCTAAAAAGATCACCTAGAATTTTCGCGAGCCTTTTTTCTGACTGAAATTTTCGAAAGGTAAGTTTTAATCCTAGGAAATCCGAACAGATGAAAAATTTTTAGGGAACAAAGATATGCCTATATTACCGTTTACTGATACAAAAATACGTTTAACAATGCTAATCTTTAAGTGGATTTGAACTGTATTCTCGTTGGGTGCTCCTGAAATACGTAAACAGCAGTTTTTGACATGCGCAACTCTTCGCCTCATGTTAGGGTATCCAAGACATTCTTGGATTCTGGATTCCGCTCCGTGGATTCCGGATTCCAGGCACTTGATTCCAGTCTTTTCTAGTGGAGCCTTGGATTGGATTCCAATCCTTAGTAGGATTCCGGATTCCTTGAATTGTATTCTGGATTCCAAAGCCCAGGATTCCTGACTCCACAAGCAAAAATTTCACGGATTCCAGACCCCACAAGCAAAAATTTGACGGATTCCGGACCACACAAGCAAACATTTCACGGATTCCGGAATCCGGACTCCTTCACATGTGCCGATGCTTTTGTTAACATTTTGTTACATATCGTCAATAATCGTTTGCCCCAATGCAGGAGTCATGTCGATCATAATCGGCATCAGTAGATGAATAAGAGAGTGTAGTCGTGAAAAGGACTATTGATGACAGTAACTGAGCATCAAAGTGTATTGTATATTGTCAAACCCTGGCCCTGATTTGTCAGTTGGTTGTCAGTCAATAACACCAAAATACTATTGTTCAAGAAGACTTCTATCTGATCGAGTGGTGATTTTCGATCCGATTCGTCGTTTTTCATTTTGACATCTATCACTTTATAGTTAGTCCAACTTTCGGGTTTTGATCAGTCAGTTTGTCTAGTTTTTGACTTTAGATTGATGTTTGTCTTTATAACATTTTATTGGATAGCATAAGATAAGCTAAGGTAGTCATTCCAAACTAAGGATGGAGGGTATCCGGAAACAATTTTTTTTTACTTTTTAAAACCCGAACCAACAGCGTTAAAAATTTGCACTGAACACTCGGTATAACTTCTAAAGGCCATGTCCACACTAATGTGTCATCCAAAAACCTCCAATTTTCTCGATCACGAAAACGGTAACGAAACTATAGATGTCCATACTTGCGTTTAAGTTTCGTTAAGTAAAACTAGGAAAAACAAATATCTGGAGACAAATTTCTGCTCCGAGGGTTTTCTAAAGAGCGTGTTAGGCTGTGAAGTCGGCGTATTCGTAAACCTCGGTTTTTGCTCTTTATACTTACATAGCCGTTGACCTCCATTTTGAAAAGTCTCCGCCGGTCTTTGTGTTAGTGTGAACGAAAAGCCAAAACGCATTAAAAGTAGGCTTTTCTAAATAAATATGCACTAGTGGGAAACCGCCATAGATCATTTAGTGAGTAAATCGAGCGCAAATTATTCGTATACTATGACGTGAGTGCAGTATGATTTTTAATTGTTGTTAACCCATGTATCAGAGCTGGGGTTCAGAATAGTTGCAATACCTTTTTCGTGCCATTAATTTAATGTCATTTGTAATAGTTGTTTTACTGAGTTATCAAACAGGCTGTCATCAATCGCAAACAGATCAGTTTCAGATCGCTTGTCCACAACGTGTCGTGGTTGGTACTAAGAAACAACAGCCGGCGATCGTTCAACTATGACTGCTTTAATTATAAAGAGGTCTTTAAAATCGGACGGGTGTTTTTTTTTTCCTGTACTATCGAGTTTTTCCAGGCTATAGATTTAAAGCACAGTCTCGGTTATTCATATCACGTCAAATTAGGACGTAACTGCTTTTAACTTCTTAAGCTTAATCCCAGCACGTTGTGTGGCAGAGTGATCACTAGGTTTTTGATGTTACCCATAGCTTAGTAATGTTGTATTAATTTTAACCTGAATAAAAGGAGACGTTAAGTGCAATTGCTGATCTCAATAATTTCAAAAAATATTTGATAAAGACACTTATCCTCTACAATTACTCGACAGAGGTCCTGAAGACATCGTGGATTAGGGATGTTTTTTTCCTTTTAGTTTGTCGTCAATTCTCACCCTGGTTACCAGCAGGGTAGCAAGTAGCTTTTTTCAGAAAGAATTATGGTAATTTTGAGTGCTATAGAGTGTTTTGCACTCACGTGGCCAGCATGTATGCAAATTTTTGGAACAAACGAAAGCGTTTGCATAAGAAAAGAGTTCAAATCCCACAGGATTGGCTTGGGACACCAACATGGCGTCGTTTCATTGCTTTGACACCAATATGGCCGCCGTGACGTCATGTGAAAACACTCTATAAGGAAAATGCATTTATTAGTTATAACTATCGCTAAGTGCCAACGAGCAAATATTTTTCCTATACGCTCGCGCTGTTCAGTTGGTTTAGAAATGTCGTGAATTAACGTAATTTACGAAAATTAGTTTGAACTCAATTCGACTGATTGCATAAGCGAAAATTACCTTGAAAAATAGTGAACTAAACTGTTCTACTGCATAAAGAATTTGAAATCCCGACTTTACATAGCATAGTTGTCGAGATATTGAAGTTTGTGTTTTTGTCCGAATTCCCCCAGAGGGGCCGTGTATCGACCAGTTCTCATATGTTATTATATCTTTTTGAAGTCATAGTTATTGATAATCATACAATTAATCACAGTTTATTCCGATTCTCTACTGGGTGGGAAATACCGTGTTGTTGTATTTATTCATTCTACGACCGTTTTAACTGAGTCAGTATCCCGACCCTGCCTCCACTAGGATAGGGTTATGACAGCCCATGGTGTAATACATGACATATAAGAACGAAAAAGTCACTTGGACACGGCCACTCTTATTCACGAGCAGTAGCACAATATTTTCAATTACAGAATTAACAATTAATATTTTGGAAATAGCTCACAAACAACTTCAGGAATACCAGTGCGACACCACAGGACCACACCTGCAAAGTCCTTTAGGCAACATACGCATTTCCTAGATCCCTAGCTAACTATAGGCTGCCCTACAAACTTTAGGGTGGTATTAACAGAGCATTGTGTTTATCGCCAATTAGCAACATTTCAGTAAAAATTAGGCATTTGGCATGCAGAAAAAGGCATAGTTTTTGTTTACGGTAATCCCAAACGTTTTTGCCGGCTGTTAATCACACTAAATTAAGGATCCCTGTGTTCACTCCTGAGCAGATGGAGAAAAGCACGTGCACTCTTGTATGAAAGACGAAAGTTTGTCAATTAGGTCTCCTTTTCTTTCCCTGGATTTGAATGGTATTTCAAAGTGACACAAGATTTTTTTAGCATTACCACGTTGAAGTGACTATGTTGATTTTGACATACACATAGGTTGAAAGCCCAAGTTTAATTTTAAATATTCAAGGTCATCACATTGGTTATTTCGTCTATTGCCTTATTGTTTACGCTTAGGACTAGGCTTAGTTATTGACTCAAACGGGCCTAGAGTCCAACGTGGGCTGGCAATAGGTGAGCACGAACTTGGCCTGGGGGTGGGGGGAACTCCATATGATGGAGTATCTTTTCCAGGCTTCATGTATATGAAAGGGTGGGCATTTCACTAAGTGAAGAATACAAAAGGGCGAGTGCGCTTATTGCAGCCTTAGCAGCATCTTTAGCGGTTCTTCAGGGTCCCAAAGGGGAAGGGGGGTGGCTGGAGCCGGCGGGAGCCCTAATTTTTTTTTCCGCGTATCCCGGAGCCCCATCGCTTCGTTGCTTGGAGCCCTAATATTATTTTACTGTAGAGCCGGGAGCCCTCAAAACGTTTGCTGCGGAGCCCGTGCTTTGTTTGTTGTTTGCTGGGAGTCGGAACGAAGATAGTAAAAAACCAGTAAACTAAACTGAGGCTAACTAACATTCGAGTTCTTTTCATTGTACTGATGCTATTCTGGGCGTGCGCTGCAATCCACACTTTTTAAGTGCATCATTTATACAGGTTTAAACTCTAAATTACTGAGATATGTACTGCTTGATTAAGGTTTTTAAGCTTGTCCTACCTAGTCAATGGAAAAATCCACATAGCGGATCAACGTAGGCTAATTGGATCCTTCACCTTCTCTTTCTTCCTCTGCAATCGACTTGATTTTTTTTTTTTCACTTGAAACTACTGACGAAAATGTCACGACGAAGAAAAACTTTTTCAAACTTTTGGATCTGTCTCATAGTGGTATGAAAGAAATCGTGGTCTTGCCGCGTTTTAACCTTCCAACCCTGACACGTATCCATTAAGTTCAAAGAAAATATTTTTATTACAAGAATGAAATACTTTTCATACAGTCACGTGAACGACACCTCGACCACAATCACTCCTAGCCTCGTCGCCAGGACATTCCTCTTAGAAAATGGCAGGGGCGGGAAAGCCCTGGGGAAGAGGTTGAATCCTGATTCCGTGTAGAAATTTTTTCTTTTTTTCCCATTAATTTTATAATGCTCTTCAAACAATCATTAGAAAATTATGTTTTACAACACACGGATTAACCTTTATGTATAGTATTTTAAAGATAAGAATTGATTAGGGCAACTGATTCAGAAAACATCGCAAGATAAAATGTTGAATAGAGAAATTAGAATATCTCTGTACGTTTAGAAATTTTTTTGCATGAAGAAGAAAAAAGAATGATACTTACGTGATGGGACAAAACTTTGACTTATTTCGATAGCTATCTGGAAATTCACGACATGTCTTCCTGCCACAGTAGTTATTTTGCCAGTATGATCCGGAGTATGACCGGGGTATTGACAGGACCTTAGCTCGATTTCTGCCGTCTCCCGGTCCGTTGGGGGCTCATTTTTCAGAACAGCGGCTTCCAATCGAGCCTATTAACAAGACCTTGGCGCTCGCAAAAGCCTGCCAAGTTAGGTTTCTGTGCCTTAGGCAGATTGTCATTTTAGTGTTAGCCTGTGTACATGTAGACGAATTTGAACTGAACTGTATTTATTCCAGGTCTGAGGCTCGTTTCTTAGGTTACAACACTTCCATTTTCTCTAAGATTACACAAAATTTCTCAGATTCCGACAGGCTCAGGAGGTTCGTACTCATAACGTTAGCTAACAACAACACAACACGTTTCTCGAATCTCTCGCAGAAGGCCTAGCGCTCTGGGCTCTTACGTCATCGCGCACAGTACACACCACTCCCAGCCCCCTCGGAGAAGGGGCCCCTTTTTTCCTGAGGGAAGGGGGGTCTGTACACAGACTATTTAGTGTCTGTGCCTTGGGCAGATTGTCATTTCAGTTCCGAATACCTACAAAGCCTCAAATACTTACTCTCGCTAAAATGAGTCCATTTTCATTGACTTTGCTTCACTTAGACAAGTGACGGCTGGCTAAGTGCGACTTAACATCATCCATGCACTCTGCGACCAAGACATTTCTCTCCACACCCCTACTGGGACCAAACTCTACCTTTACGATCTAGCAGAAAGAACAGCTTGATGAAATAGCTGAATAAGCCATTTTTCACAATTGATCTCGTCGGCGATTTCATTGGCATAATTATATTTGACACTCGCCCCTGTTGCATTACAATTCAATTAGATTGAAACCAAAACAAGATCATATCGTGGGAATTCGGATGTCATACCCTGACAAAAACTTAAAAGATAATCCCTTTTGTGTGTATTCACTGAAAAAAGGAACTATTTTTCCCGTTTCATTTCTGTTACCGATAAACGCTTTACAAATCTTTGAATGAACTGAAATTTACAGCTAATTTGCCTTTTGCAAAGCATTAAATGGATTTTCTCTTACAATAAAAAAATACAACTTTTTAAGATTGAAAAAGTGTGGGGCATTTTTTTTATCATAGTGCCATGTACAAACATCTACTGTCTTCTGATAAGCAAATATCATCATTTTAAAAATCTTTCGACGTTGACACTATTTTTAAGGCACGCAAAAAAGAGTGCCCACAAATTTTATTGTGCTGACAAGAGGACTTACTTTGCAACTTAACTCTTATTTTTTTTTCTTATTATCAATAACTATCATTTAAAAAAGATGATAATATTATAGAATTGGTCACTACAACGCTATTGCTTTCTAATCGACCAACCCTATTTAAGAACGCGTGACAGGCCACAGTGATTGAATTATTTTAAGCCACGCAAACATACACTGTATATCATGATATATCAATTCAGCTGCTTCTTCCTCTTTGAAAAAAAAAAAACAGACCTTAAGGGGATTCTAAGTCATGGTTTGTGTTTTTCTGTGGAAAGAAGAGTTATTTTCCCCCTTAGAAATGCGAAATGTAAAGATTATGTTTCATGTCAATTTGTTGAATCGACGCATCTAAGGCTAATTTGCATACGAAAAATATAGTTACGTTCATCGTCGACAAGAAAAAAATAACAAGAAAAAGCGATTACTAAGTTTTCTCCACATGTTTTCAAAAGTCCAACATTTAAAGGATCTAATGACATTTGGCAATAATTAGAAACGTTAAAACTGTGGAAATTAGTCGATCAGATGCGGACCGTTACAATTCAAGCTTTGTTGTCAAAATGGCGAATTTTGGAACATTAACAGAACTTTGTACAGCACGCAAAGAAGAGTGTCCACAAATTTTATTGCATTAAGAAGTAGACTGGTCTTAGCACTTCTGATTTATCATAGACTTGAGTCTGGGTCAGGTGCCATTTTTGCGAAATTACCGTTCAGCTCTAGTTATGTAAATTACTCTTCCTGCTGAGCAAATTAAAGGGCATTTTATAAAAATCATATCTCAGCCAACTTTCCACAGAATGCAACCATTAAACCTTGCTAAATGTGCACGTGCATATGAAACTTGAAAACAATGCCAGTGGATAATGAGGACGCTCGCTTGTAAACACAAAATCTGGAGGAAAAATTGGTCATATTTGAGGTCCTAGTTGAAAGCCTTCCCTGTTTTCAATGTTCTTGAAACTTGCAGGGTATATTTATTGACAATTGATCTTGGGATTATCAAATTTATAAAAAAATTTATCGAGTGGTTTTTTGAAAAATGCGAAATTTGTAGGCGAGGACCAAATTACGTGCAAAAGCTGTAACAGAAGCAGCTGAATGCAAGTTAAAAAATTCTTCTTACTCGCGATCGCCCAGAGCAATTCCCCTCTTTTTTTGTAAGAGGTTTTCAGTGGAATCAAACCACTATGAGATGAGGCCGCGTTTCCTAAGCTTATCATTTTCTCAAAAAATTAGCTAATTGTGTGGATAGCATGCTATTTCGCTGTTTTTATGATGCTTAAAACTTCGTTTAAAAATATTTCGAAAACGCTCCCATAGAATTTGTTCAAACTTTGCAATGATTGAGGCAATTATGGCAGGTACATACTCCCTTAAGCGATTTATCAAAAAAACTCCTGGTACAGAGAAACACAAATATAAATAAAAAACGTAATGGCGTCGTTACGTTGCCATGGCGACTCCGATTGCGATAAAACCCAGATCATAAGAAATTTTCATCTTTATATAATACAGTTGTGGTAATCTTTTTTCCCTATCTTTACTCATGGCGACGTAGTCAATGCTCAAACTGGGAAGGTATCCCCCCCGAAAAAATCCAGTCGAGCCACCTTAAGCAACCTAGACGACGAGCCGAGTGGACGCCGACCGGAAGTGTTCTCACGAAGCCGGCAACTTCTGCGCATGTCAATGATGACGTCCACATGGCGTCCAGGACGTGACATCTGTTGATTTGCCGTCCTCAGGTGAACGTGAGCATTCAAAGCAATCTTTGACGTTTCTGTGCCCATTTTGCCTTGTTTAATACCAATGTTTGAAAAAAGGAAACTTTTTTTGTACTTTTTGTTTGCCGAAGGTTGGGGCGTTGGAGGAAAGATTTCGAGAGATTTTTGGTAAACCGTGAGCCGTGGTTTTCAATGGCTTCGGCGGGAAAGAACCTGTGAGTAGAAGTAAAATGATTTTCAGAAAGTACCCAGTACCCAGCATTGATAATATTTTCGTTTTTATTGAGCACGTGCAATAGAAATACATATTTTTCAAACAATACTACGATGCGCATACCCTATGTAAAACCAGTATTTCATTGTATTCCGATTTGTTTCCGAACAAAAGAGACAAATTGTAGTTAGGGGGTGTTTACATGAGAAAACTCGCACCGGCGCGAGTTTCATACCGACATGACTTTTTGATTTCGTATCGCGTTTACATGATGACTGGTTTATTTCACATCTCGTTATTTGAAGGTACACTTCATGTTGATAAAATGCACGTATGATTCAAAATCGCGAACATTACGCATGCGCTACCCGTTCCAGTCTACCGGCAGACCGATTTCACACCGAAACGGGTGGTAGTTTCGTGTTTACATGATACCGTTGCGAGATTTCGTACCGGAGTGAAATTCTCGCCCCGGTGCGACAACCGGAGTGAACTCACGCCGGGACGACTCGCGCCGGCATGACTTTTTGTGGTGGTATCATGTAAATAAATGTAGAGCCATGAGAGGGAACCGGAGTAGCGAATTTAAGTTATAGAGAATAGTGTATTTACTCTGGAGTAAATTTTTGCGGGAAAAATGTTTCCGGTAATTTTTATCTTCGGGAACTTATTTTTTGCGGATCGCCGAAAAAATCCCAGAAATTAGAACCCGCAAAATTTTGCGCACACACGGTATATCAAACATTGCAAACACATTTTCAAAACCCACAATCTACTTCAACGTTGTCCATTCGTGCCTTTTTTGTATTTGACTTGTTTTTTATACTTTTCTGAAAGGTTTGAGCGCTTACACTCTTTTTTTTAAATAAGAATATATTTCAGGTTGAAATTTGCGAAATGATAATTATATTTTTTTAACTTAACAGTAAAATTAATTCTTTTTCTTTACTGCAAAACTAGCCACCAAAACGAAAAACGGGCATTAATTTAACTGCAGTTTATACCCCAATAAATTCTAAAACGGAAAACTCAGGAGTTATAATTTAAGATTCAGAATACAAAGATATTTGCAGCCGAAAATCGGCATATAAAATAAGAATATTTTGCCTAGGCCAGAAAAACACCATTCTTATTTAAAAAAGAAAGAGTGTATTTTTTTCACCAAATTTAGTGGCAGTTCATTCTGTTTGGAGTTTTGATAAATTTTGTAACACAGCTGCTAAAGTTATTTGCTTTCCCTAATCTTTCGTTCTTTTTTACTTAGCTGTGGCGGAAACATGTTGTTGGATGTTGGCCCAACTGCAGATGGAAACTAGCACAGGCCGTATCATAATTACTTCGTGTCTGGTATGCCTGTGAACAATGTGCTATCTAAGTGGGCCTGGGTTCGAGAAGGTTTCGTGAATAATAATTCGACGGTAATTCAAAGCCATTACGTAGAATAGGTTTTATTCAACTCTAACATGCACTTAGCAGTGAAGCATTCCATACAGTCTAAGAACTGGTTCATTGTGGCACGAATATATATGATGACTAACTTTTCTAGTTTTCTCACGATGCTGTTTGTGACAGCTTGGTTGTTGTAAAGTTGCTGGTCTTCATCATGCTGTCGTGTGGATTGGCAATGCGAGCAATTCCAGTTGACCACATAACTCGCATAACAATTGCGCTCGTGATAGTTCAAATCCTGGTTTTCCTTTTTTGTCTTCTCGCACGGAGATTTAAATTGCTTACGGCTAACCACTGAGCCACTGTGTGGCTACCTGCAGATATCGATTTTCTCGCGCGTTTTCCATCAGATCGTCGATTTTTCAGGCGAAATGGTCGCATATCAAAAATTGTTTTGTGTGGTCGTGTTACTAGCGAGCTTAGCGTAACCACAATAAAGACGAAAACGAGAAAATAAGCAAAACAAAAATTTTAAAAGGGCAGCACATTTGCGATCGTCGACACTTCGATTTGTATAGGTAATAGCATGATTAGTAGTGATATTTGGCATAAATACCACGAGTGATATTTCCAAATTGTTATACGTAATTTCACGAGCCGTCAGGCGAGTGAAATTTGAGACAATTTTGAAATATCACGTAAAAATCATGCTATTATTTGTTTATACTACTACCCGCAAAAGGTTTGTAATTTTCACATGTAGGTATTTCAAATTAAGCTGAAATACCACTGCTCTAAACCAATCAAATTGCAGAAATTTCTCATGTAGCAGTATAACGTCCGTAATACCCATGCAGAGGCTCAACCACTTGAAATACACAGTTCCCGCGCGGTCCCTGTGAAAAAATGCACAATTCGACCTTCAACCTCGACCTTCAACCTCGTATAATTGAGTGTGATAACTTGAACGGGATGGGTTGATTGTTTGCAATTGTAGTAACAACGTTAACAGGGCAGCGTGTAGTCTAGTGTAGCTATTAGAGAGATGAAACACTATGTTTACACAAACAACAGAGATGGGCCTCGTGGTCAAATTTCCTTTCATTTTTCACATGCTCATTTGTTAGCTGTTTATTGGTTTTATAGTAAAATGATTGTTTTTAATGTTCAGAGATTGCATTCTGATTGATTGTCTGAACGGATGACAACATTATACAACCACGACCAGAAAACTTTAGGGTTTTGTTTTCTTGTGCAAATTAGGACTTTTGTTATTTAAACCTCGCTGGGATTACCAAATATAAAATATGAAAGGGAAGACGAAAAGGATTCTGGTTGTAGTAGTGAAGTGATGCCGTCGTGTAAATGGCTTATTTTCTCATTGTATTCATTTTGAGAATTGTTCTTCAGTAAAATTTCATCCTTAACCGAGTTCAGCTGGGCTAGAAATAGCACTCTCGATCTCAGATTTTGGCTTTTTAAGGTGTTTCTTATTAAAGAAGCACTGGAGTTAGTGTGGAGTCCCAATAGCAGATGGCTCCCCGTTTGTTTAAATAAAAAGAAACGAAAATTGGTGGAATTTCTTATCACAAAATTTCTTTGGGAGGGTTTACTCTCCTCACGATTGGCAACTCGGCTAATATACCGTTATCCTTCTAATAACTCTGGGGGAGGGGGAGGGGGCGCTTAATTTGTCCAGCCATTGTTGAAGGATTGCGGGAGTTGTAGGATTATTGGAGATTGGGGAGGTGTATTAAAAACTGGAGAGGCAACTCTAAATAATTCATTTTATTTCTTAAACAGTATTACTGAATAGTCAGTGAACAATATTGGGTGAAAATCATAGCGATCTTTTACTTGTTGCTTAAATTGGAAAATTTACTGCGATGATCATTCTTCACTTTCATCTACAACCGCAGTTCAAAAATGAATTATTTCATATGCTTTACATCAATGTGAAATGAGTTTTGCAAGAAAACTAGAACTACAGTTCACACTACGCTCAAATTGACAATCTGCTTGAAACCAAAACTAAAATAGAGATTCTTTTCCAGTCGTACACTGCGTGTTCACGATACATCGCACAATATGATTCGCTTAGATCAGAGGATATATAAACCACAGGGGACATAAAGGGACACAACATATGTATAGACCGGGGTTTAAGGCTCCTGGTCGTCGTGCAAAGCCACTCTGCCCCCTGCCCCCTCCCCCCTCCCCCCGCCAACCCCCCGCACCTGCCGGGTGAAAAAGAAAGTAGACTCCTGGAACGAGAATGTTGCACGTCCGTTGAAGCAAGAGAGGATGGGGACAAGAGATACCCTGGGTACGAGGTTAATTTAGAGTATAATGACTATGACATCATGTGTTTATATAAAAAGCATCCTGAGAAACTACATCATGATGAGAAACTACTATTTCACTATTTTTCGTGTTTCTGTTTCTGGGTCAGAAGACGATTCTGTTTTGTGTTCCTGGTTTGGGATTTCATGTTTCCGTTTAGAGATTTGTCTTTCTGTTTCGGGTTTTGGGTTTTCGATTTTGTTTGTATGCTTTTTTTTTAGAGTTTTTGATGTCTATTTCCGGATTTTGAGTGTTTGTTTTGTTTACTGGTATAAAGAAAAACTTTCAGTATTTTACATTGTATGATTCTATTTTGAATTTTGTGATTCTGGTTTTTATCTTGTGTTTCCGTTTTGGAATCTGTGTTTCTTTTTTGGGTTTTGTGGTACGTATTTTCCTTATCGGCCACCATATATTTGACCGCCGTATGTCTGTACATCTATCCACTCAGTGGAGGCAACTTAACTCGGTTAAGCATTTCTTGACAATTCAAGTAGGAAAAAGGCTCAATTATCTCAGAATTTAAGCAGGTATTTCATATGTCATATGTGCTTTATTTTTCTTTTCTTGTTTAACTTAAAAGTAACTTGTGATTTAGACCAGTTTACGAAAGTCAATCATAGCATATGTTGATAGAGAGACTGTAAGAGAGAGACTGAGAGAGAGACTTTGTTATAAATTTTCTAAAGAATATTTTTGCAAGTGTCCTGGCACCGCAAATAGCTATGGCTAATCTAGGCGGGCCAGGAATGATACGGAAAAAAAAAATGCAATTAAATCAAGGTAAAGAAAAAAATGTAGAAAGCAAGAGAGATTCATCAATATTCAAATAAATATGGAGCGATTAACTAATTGCAAAAATTATAATCTTACGAAGAAAAACATATGAAAAAGATGCATTTAAAACTATAAGGAGGAAAGGAAAAACAAAACATTAGCTCGCTGTTTTTATAGGCAGGATTACAAAAAAATTGGTTCTGCTTTCTTCATTTTAAGAATAATTTCATCTATTTCATAATAAGCATGATCGCTAGTCTCCAATATATCAAGCAATGATGCACGAATATTTGAATTTGTGTTTTGAAGGTGTGCGCAACTTGGTCGGTATGTCATTCCATAATTTGGCACCAAGTCTAGAGAAAGAGTTTTTTTGGATTTCAAGATTCGATTCTTTTATATAAAAGTTTTGAGATGTAGACGACCTAGTGCTGTATGAATGTACACGAGAATATGGAAGGAACAATTCCTGAATGTTTGTAGGTACTGAGTTGTTGCTCACTGACACTGTTTTTGCTAGTAGCTGATAATAGAGAAAGTTAATTGGTAATATGTCTGTATTGATAAAGAGAAGAATGGCATGATCACGCGGTTTAACAAAGTGAATAAAGCGAGGAGCGCGTTTCTGAAGGACTAGAAGTTTGTTTAGTTGTGATTTGCTTGCTTTACCCCATGCAATTAGACCTTTGTGGTATGCTATCAGAGAGTGATGATATGTTAATATGTTTTATTAAGTGCTCGACGCGAATTCTGTTTTAGTCCATAGTGGAGGCGAATGTGATGGACTAATGTCCATAAAATAGGGAAAGGTGAGGAAAGAGGGTGCATTGATAAGTGCTTTGCTCGTCACTTTTTTGCCTTATCATTTTTTACATAAATGATGTCTTTTAATTTCAAATGCGTTTTCGTTGTTATACCTAGGGCAAGATGATAGGCATGTTGGATCTTTAACAGAGTTTGCATGTTAAGCTTTGAAAGTTTGGCAATGCTTGCATCACTTGTAAAATGCCTCTTACACAGTAGATAATAGAATTTTTAATGATTTCGTTGTTTATGTTTGCACATTTTTAGTACACTTAAAATTGTCCCTCTTTCAGAAAGAGATACAGGAAAATTATACATCGATCTCATTCGGAGCTACATTTGTCCAATTGCAAGGTTCCAGATCCTTAATGCGGTTTCCTTTAGGCTTCTTTCATCTTAAACTGGATGGTAAGTTTTTAATAATCAAAATTTATTTCTGAAAGAAGAGGTTTTAGTCGTTTTATGCTGAACGCGACTGAGTAGATATGTAATTAACATCGCCTTTCTCGGCCTTCCAATAAGGACGTGTCCTAGCACCATGCAGATTCTTGAGTCAGAAAATCAAGGCATAAGGTCCTTATTTATTGTTCGGTTTAAATCAAATAAGAAGAAAACTGAGCTGTACAAAGCTGGGAAAAACCTAAAGCCAGTGAGTATATAAATCAGTATTTTCATGCTACAAACGTGGTGTATATCAATGAAAATGTTACATGGCGCAACTGAGTTGTTTGCTAAAGTTAGAAAATTTACGAAAGATAATCATTGGCATAGTGCCTGGAATTTGGACGGCAAGATATTTATTAAGATGTTCACACTCAGGAAGAAGAGCCAAAGATAATACATGCCGAAGGAGATCTTACCCAAATTTGCTAATTTTACCTTTTTCTTTCTTCGTTTTTTTCGCCTCGGTTACTAAACCCCGATGCTAATTTGCTCCCCAAAATAGGAATCACCTCTCTTCAATACCATTTAAATTATTCACTTTCTTCGCCTGAAACCTTGCTACCTTTTTCAGTCTAAGATTTACATTCTCATATTTAATTAGCGGCCGAGAGAATGGTAAGAGGGCGTCGCTTTTTCCCTTATCGCGATTGCATGCTGCTTTCATCTTTGCATTAACCTTCCTACACAGTGAATTGTTCTGCAGCTTACTTTATGTATATTCTGTTACAAGTGCTAAAAATAACTAACTAATTTGTATGCAACGATGGGCTTGTTAACTCGCATAATTAACTGACCAACAGCTCGTGAAACGCTGATACTTCAATAGTTTTTAATTTCCTCGAGATAGAAAGAAGAAAATGGTTTTGTAATAGTCAGACAAAATTGAAAGAAAGAGTTTCCAGCTCCTCTTTGTGTGTGTGTTTTGATTTTATATATATCCGATTTTTGGCGCTAAATAAGAAGACGTAAGCAATTTCTCGCGTCGCTAGATGATCGCTTCTCTCACTCCTACTTTATTCATAGACGTTCAAACCGGGCTAAAGTTGCTTACCGGACAAGTCTAGGCAAGCCTATTGTGCTTATTGTAGTGGAGAGAGGCTCATTAGTAAACCTATCCCAAATTAGTATGCAGGAAGGCAGTGACTAGACACTTACTAGACACTGACTAGGCACATAATTAATATGCAGGAAAGCACTTTTTCCCTGGGTTATAACAATGGGTGACGTCATAGACTCGAACTTTTGCATATCAATGATTCACCTCGACCTACCTTGGCCTATAAACTCGTCACTACTCGACACCAAACAGGCGTAAAATGCTGAAGCATAACTACTTGCACAGTGTGCATGGAACACATCATAGTAAACCCGAAAATGTGATGCGTAAAGATACCAGAAATACATGGATCTGCCTTAAGGCGGTTTCGCTGAATATAAATAAATTAAACGGAGGAAGCTCTTTCGGTGGTTCCATGTGAATGGATTTGATATCATTTTTTTTACAAGAAACCTATGGCAATCCTGGCTTAGAGGATGTGTGGCGGGCAGAATGGGGTGGTGGAATCCTGTTTGCGCACGGTTCCAAACACAGTAAGGACGTAATGATATTGTCAGTTTAAGCTTTCCCTAAACGTTGATATTCTGGAAATCATTCTGGACCAAAATGGACGTTTTCTTGTCGCGAACATAAATATTAATCAAGATGATTTGTATGAAGTTAATATTTACGCTCCCAATGACCCAAACAAGCAAGTTAATTTTTTTGATAAAATCATCGATCCCATCCGCCTAACAACATTTTTCTAAGCGGTGACTTTAACTGTCCTTTGACAGAGGACAATAAAGTAGGCGGTAGGGATATACTCCATAAGAAAAGGGTCATCCAAGCAATCCAGGAACTTTGTAACAGCTTCTACTTAGTCGACGTCTGGATAACTCAAGAACTGGAGGTTTTCATTGTTATCCTGGAAATTAAAATCCAGTGCGAAAGAGAAAGTGCAATAACAAACGGAAATCTTAACAAATTCTGAAATAAGTAGACGACCCTGTGCATTTCTGATTAGCGTCGATTTATAGTTTTAGCAAACCCGCGCTATTATCATTGTATAGTTGTTGTTAATCTGTTGAACTTTTGTATTTCGCTTTTTTGTTTGTTTGTTTGTTTTTTTCCGCCCTGTTATTGTAAAGTTTATTGTAATGTCATGTTGAATGATGTTAACTAACTAAATTTAAAAATATACATTAAAAAAAAAAAACAAAACCTAATCGTCAAGTGTTTTTTATAACATAGCGCGCGTGCTTGCCCTATATAAGGGCCTGATTACATGAAGGTGGGGGACCCTAGGTAGGTGAGGTAACCCACTTAGGTGGGGTAACCCACCTGTCCATGTAACCTCTCATTTGAGTTTTACGCACGCCCTTTTGTTCATGTTAACGTGTTCAGCTGTGTTTTTCGTCTCTTTTCCTAAGTACTCAAAAGTCGACGGCAATGAGAAAAAACTTTCTAGACTTTTTTTTGGAATTTAGCTTCGTTCTAGCCACTCAAACCAACAGCAAAAGCGATGAAGATGTTTCGCTAATAATAGAGCCTGAATGATTTTATGAAAGGTCTGCGTAAACACTGACATTTAAGTGGAAAAAGACCACAAATTGGTCTGTGTCGAAAAATATCCAGTTTTTATAAACCGTCCTCCGTTTTTAACGTTTGTTTTATATCCTACAAGAAAAGTTAATTATAAGTAAGCTCAACAGCGAAAAATTATGCACTTTTGTTTTATATCGCCGAATAATCCGACTGGAAAATTTCTCTTGCAATAACAAGACAAATTACTCAAGAAGACATAAATTTATTACTCACAAAAACAACTGCTGCCAGGTCTTCTCAAGAAGCCGTAATGACCAGCCATTGTTCTTAAATGCTGGAAAATGAGGTTAAAGTAGGATGACAGTTGTCTTCGCTAAAAAACAAGTTATCTGGATTTCGCCGAGCAAAACATAACCATCTTAAATCCAAATCATACCCCACGACTTCTTACGAACATGTAAGTATTTTATCTTTAGGTGTGGACTTTAAGACTTTTTTACCTTTGTTTCTTTTTTATTTTTCATTGATCGTTAACGAATAAATAACAAAATTTTTTTTTAATCAGTCTTACAGAAAGAAATTTCATTCAAACTAGACCATTGTAGTGTGTTTGTAATCAACCAATAGAGGCGTTTGTTATTGTGTCACGCGTCACGAGAATTTTGTAGTTAATGGAAAAGAATTTGCTCATGCTTTTAGCTGTACGTATATCGAGTTATTGATGCACTTGGGAAGTTGGAGACCACTCAAGAAGCTAGAGTTGCACTCGGCTATCGCCTCGTGCAACTCTTAAGGCCGATACACACGAGGGGTTTTGTTCCTGGAGCATGCTCCAGGGGCACGCTCCGGGAGCAAAGCTCCTCCATGTGTACCAACGACTTCATGGGTATACTTCATCCTCGGGAGCAGAATTTCCACCCCGCAAAATGCTCCACGATATATAACCGGTTAAATATTTTGGAGCAAGTTCCCGGGGCAAATTGACCGAACTTGAAAACGCTCCCTCGTGTGTACTGACACGTGCAAAATGAGCCTGGAGCATGCCCCGGGAGCAAAACCCCTCGTGTGTATCGGCCTTAACGCATCTTTCGTGCTCTCCAAACTTCCGCGTGCATCCATAACTCGATATACGCAAGCTAAGCATGAACAAATTCTTAATTTTTTTTTATTTTAGTTTAATAATATTTCTACAAATGATCAGTTTTATTTATATTAACAATGTTACGGATAACCGCGTAACTTATTTTTATTGATACACATTTCGCTGTACAAGGATGATACGATAAAAAGAGAGTGATACGGTTCTCTTCGTTTTTTTTTGCTCATAAACAGACAGACATTCCGACGATTAATAAACTATATGGCGTTTGTATACTTACTGAAGTCTATTAAACAGTATATAAATGGACATGCAGCGAATCAGTTTTATTCGGCATACCCGAATTTCATTCGATATTCACACAGATCTACTCTTAAAAAGTCAGAGATCGTCTAAAAGCTCCACAGAACTTACTTGCATTTGATCTCCTGCTTTGTAAAGATGTAATAAGTTATGCGTATAAATATGTAGGGTAAATAAAGAGACTTCTTCTCGTAAATGTATTGCTAAGACTTGTGATGCATATTGTCTACCCCCATGTAGCTCTAAAGAATTTGCTATGAAAAAAGAGGAAACAGAAGTCAAGAAAGAATGATGCAACGATAAAAAAACTTTCTTCATACATCAAGGATCAGGACCTTCAAGAAACGATAAAACTTGCTATATTAGAACTTTAAACGATAAAAAATGACAGAAGGAATATTAAAAAATATAGATGACCTCCAAAAGCATCTAGCAGACGCCAGAACGAATAACAACAGAACAGAGGAAAAATATACCTATAACAGCCTCGGCAACGCTTATTTCTCCATTGGCAAATTCCAAAGAGCAATATATTACCACAACCAACACCTGAGCATTGCCCAGAAAGTCGGCGACACAGCCGGAGAAGGAGGTGCCTATGGCAATCTCGGCAAAGCTTATCACTCCATCGGCAAATTCCAAGAAGCAATAAATTACCACAACCAACACCTGAGCATTGCCCAGGAAGTTGGCGATAGGGCCGGAGAAGGAGGTGCCTATGGCAATCTCGGTAATGCTTATCGCTCCCTCGGCAAATTCCAAGAAGCAATAAATTACCACAACCAACACCTGAAAATTGCCCAGGAAGTTGGCGATAGGGCCGGAGAAGGAGTTGCCTATGGCAATCTCGGTAATGCTTATTGCTCCCTCGGCAAATTCCAAGAAGCAATAAATTACCACAACCAAGACCTGAGCATTGCCCAGGAAGTTGGCGATAGGGCCGGAGAAGGACGTGCCTATGCCAATCTCGGTAATGCTTATTGCTCCCTCGGCAAATTCCAAGAAGCAATAAATTACCACAACCAACACCTGAAAATTGCTCAGGAAGTTGGCGATAGGGCCGGAGAAGGAGGTGCCTATGGCAGTCTCGGTAATGCTTATGACTCCCTCGGCAAATTCCAAGAAGCAATAAATTACCACAACCAACACCTGAAAATTGCTCAGGAAGTTGGCGATAGGGCCGGAGAAGGAGGTGCCTATGGCAATCTCGGTAATGCTTATTGCTCCATCGGCAAATTCCAAGAAGCAATAAATTACCACAACCAACACCTGAAAATTGCCCAGGAAGTTGGCGCTAGGGCCGGAGAAGGACGTGCCTATGCCAATCTCGGCAATGATTATCACTCCATCGGCAAATTCCAAGAAGCAATAAATTACCACAACCAACACCTGAAAATTGCCCAGGAAGTTGGCGCTAGGGCCGGAGAAGGACGTGCCTATGGCAATCTCGGCAATGCTTATCACTCCCTCGGCAAATTCCAAGAAGCAATAAATTACCACAACCAACACCTGAAAATTGCCCAGGAAGTTGGCGATAGGGCCGGAGAAGGACGTGCCTATGGCAATCTCGGTAATGCTTATCGCTCCCTCGGCAAATTCCAAGAAGCAATAAATTACCACAACCAACACCTGAAAATTGCCCAGGAAGTTGGCGATAGGGCCGGAGAAGGAGGTGCCTATGCCAATCTCGGTAATGATTATTTCTCCATCGGCAAATTCCAAGAAGCAATAAATTACCACAACCAACACCTGAAAATTGCCCAGGAAGTTGGCGATAGGGCCGGAGAAGGAGGTGCCTATGGCAATCTCGGTAATGCTTATCGCTCCCTCGGCAAATTCCAAGAAGCAATAAATTACCACAACCAACACCTGAAAATTGCCCAAGAAGTTGGCGATAGGGCCGGAGAAGGATGTGCCTATGGTAATCTTGGCAATGCTTACGCCTCCCTTGAAAACTTTCAACAAGTAATGGAGTATCAAAGGAAACGCCTGAGCATTTGCTTGGAAGTCCGTGACAGACAAGGAGAAGGATCTGCCTATTGTAGTCTGGGCGATGTTTACTACTCCCTCGAAAACTTTCAACAAGCAATAGAGTATCAAAAGAAATACCTGAGCATTGCCAAGGAAGTCTGCGACAGATGCGGAGAAGGAATTGCCTATTTCAAGCTCGGTAAGTCTTATCGGTCCCTCTACGAGTTTGAACAAGCAGTAGATTACTTACGGCAATTTCTGAGCATTGCCGAGGAAGTCGGTAGCAAGCACCATGAAGGAGAAGCATATTGTTGGCTGGGTGGTTGTCTTTTAGAGTTAGGTTGTTGGAATGAAGCTTTATTTCATTTTATCACCAGCGTAGAAATCCTTGATGCTATAAGGGCCAGTTGCATTTCTGAAGATGCATTGAAAATAAGCTTTCGTAATGTTTGTAATTCTGCCTACAGTTTTTTATGGCAAGTTCAAATAATGCTTCAATTAACGGATGAGGCTTTATATGCTGCCGAGAAAGGACGAGCACAGGCCTTAGTAGATGCATTGAAAATAAATTATGGCTTAACATCACTTTCACTCAAGTCAAATGAATCTGAAGAAGAACTCACAATCATTTTAAAGAAGATATCTGTTTCGACAGTTTTTTTGGCAGTTCAAAAAACAACAATCAATATGTGGGTCCTGAGGAAGGGAAGAAATGTTATTTTTAGGCAAGCGGAGCTTAAAGTTGAAAGTGCGCACGAAGATTATTTTGCTGTACTTTTAGAAACTACCTTGAAAAAAATTAAGGCTGGCGTCAATGTTCGGTGCGAGAATCGGTCATTGGATGAGAGAAAGGATAACCAAACTTCCAGCAATGAAAAGGATGACCAAACATCGGAGCTGTTGCACGAAACTATCGACTGTTTTAAGCCACTGTATGATGCAGTCATTGGTCCAATTGAAGACTTCCTTGATGGTGATGAACTCATTGTCGTTCCTGATGGCGCTTTGTCCTTAGCTCCTTGGGCGGCGCTAAGTGAATCTCTAAGAATCCGCACAATTCCCTCACTGACAAGTTTGAAATTAATCATAGATTCTCCAGATGAATACCATTGTAAAAGTGGTGCTTTGCTTGTTGGAGATCCGTGTCTGAAGAAATTTACAACTAAATTGGGTTATCCCATTTATGATCAGCTGGAATACGCAAAAAAGGAAGTGGAGATGATTGGAGAAATCCTTAAGTGCAAACCACTGACGGGAGAAGCAGCGACCAAACAAGAAGTTCTTCACAGAATAAATTCAGTTGCTTTGGTTCACATAGCAGCACACGGAAGTAAAGAAACTGGTGAAATTGCTTTGGCTCCAGACCCTTCCTGGGAATCCAAGATTCCTAAGGAGGAGAATTTTTTGAGAATGTCTGATATACAGGCTGTCAAACTGAGAGCCAGGCTGGTTGTCCTTAGTTGCTGTCATAGTGGTCAAGGAGAGGTCTCGTCTGAGGGTGTGGTCGGTATTGCTCGGGCTTTCTTGTTTGCTGGTGCTCGTTCCGTGGTGGCGACACTCTGGGCAATTAATGACGAAACAACCCTGGAGTTTATGAAAAGTTTTTACCAACACCTGAGAGGTGGAGAAAGTGCTAGTTATGCTCTTCAAATGGCCATGAAATGTCTCCGGGACTCGGACAAGTTTTCCCCTCCAAAGTACTGGGCTCCATTTGTACTGATTGGCGATGACGTTACGATTGAATTTGATGGAAGTAACCGCGAAAGTCGTAAGTAGAAGAAATTTTTTCTTATGTAAATTTTTGATTTTCATTGCCTCGAGTCCCAAAAAAATAAGTTGTAAAAATAAGAATCACAAAGTATCTTTTAAAAAAATTAACATAATTGGCATATTCCTTTATAACTAGGAAGACAAGTGCAAGTTATATGACCATTTTCTATCTGCCTGTAAACAAAAAAAAAATACATATATCAATATAAGCGCTCTCCAAATGTATTGATTGGGGGGGGGGGGGGGGGGGAATTGATTTGATTTATGGCGTTTTGAAGCTTAATTAAGGCCAGTAAATGCAAAACTTATTTGGATCAACACTGCTATAGCTTTTTTCCCCCTCGGATATGAGCCCCTTCGTTTATAAGCCCTCCTAAAACCCCTTGCGAAGATGTATAAGCCCGGGACTTAAACGCTGGATTTGAAAAGGTTGGATCGTATTTTGGGGGCAGTGAAAATGCCGAATGACATACAAAGTGACCAGATCAGATACTTATCAATCTATTTAGCGGCGATGTCCATAAAAGATGATAATCAAATAATTAACGTCTTCGCTTTTTGGTTGGTAGATTTGGAGGTCAGCTGATTTTAATAATGAAAGAGATTGCTTATACATCTTCGGACAGTTGTATGGACGCTAAAGGCTTTGCTATGAGCTCCAGTCATAGTTTGATTTTACTCTCTACAAGGCTCCTATTTTATTTTATCGAGAATGGGAAATAAAATGATTTATCAGTTGGATGACTTAATAAAAAAAAACCATCATGCAAATCCTCTCCGTCAAACTATAAGTGTTCATATTTTGCCTTGTTTTGCTGTCAAGTTTCAAGTTCATCTCATTTAAGGCGTTCTTTTTCTGAAGCATATGTTATTTTCTTCTGTTACAGGGGACGCTGAAATGTGATGTCAGAAAACTTCTTCTGCGTTTATAAATACAAAAAAGGCTTCCCGTTTAAGAGACTGTGGGATACCAAAAACCCATTTTTTTGCTAGATGGAATTTTACTATCGATAGGCCAGTTTTCACACTTTAACTTCATTTACTGCTATCGACAGAATCCTTCAGGGTTTTACCCTGTTGGCAAATTAGGGCTTTTGTTGTTTAAACATCGCTAGGATTACCAAGATTAACTATGAAAGGGAAAAGAAAAAAAAAAGGATTCCAGTCAAAGTAATAAAATCACGTCATCGTGTAAATGGCCTATTTTAATTAATATTTAATAACAGTAGAAAATGAGACCGTAAAAGCCGTTTTTAACTTAAAAAAAAGGTTTAGTGTATCCCAACAACTTAAGACTAATAGAACCAAAGTCAATTTTCGAAAAATATCTGTTCGGCCGACGATTTAAGATCTAGAGTTTTCGGAACATTTGTTGTACTGAAATTTCTTGCTTGGCTGTTTTCATAGGATTTTCGAACATCTAAAAAATGTTATAATTGCCCATTTTTAACGGATTTTTACCCTAAAAAGATCACCTAGAATTTTCGCGAGCCTTTTTTCTGACTGAAATTTTCGAAAAGGAAAGTTTCAATCCTAGGAAATCCGAACAGATGAAAAATTTTTAGGGAACAAAGATATGCCTATATTACCGTTTACTGATACAAAAATACGTATAACAATGCTAATCTTTAAGTGGATTTGAACTGTATTCTCGTTGGGTGCTCCTGAAATACGTAAACAGCAGTTTTTGACATGCGCAACTCTTCGCCTCATGTTAGGGTATCCAAGACATTCTTGGATTCTGGATTCCACTCCGTGGATTCCGGATTCCAGGCACTTGATTCCAGTCTTTTCTAGTGGAGCCTTGGATTGGATTCCAATCCTTAGTAGGATTCCGGATTCCTTGAATTGTATTCCGGATTCCAAAGCCCAGGATTCCTGACTCCACAAGCAAAAATTTCACGGATTTCAGACCCCACAAGCAAAAATTTTACGGATTCCGGAATCCGGACTCCTTCACATGTGCCGTTGCTTTTGTTAATATTTTGTTACATATCGTCAATAATCGTTTGACCCCAATGCAGGAGTCATGTCGATCATAATCGGCATCAGTAGATGAATAAGAGAGTGTAGTCGTGAAAAGGACTATTGATGACAGTGACTGAGCATCAAAGTGAATTGTATATTGTCAAACCCTGGCCCTGATTTGTCAGTTGGTTGTCAGTCAATAACTCCAAAATACTATTGTTCAAGAAGACTTCTAACTGATCGAGTGGTGATTTTCGATCCGATTCGTCGTTTTTCATTTTGACATCTATCACTTTATAGTTAGTCCAACTTTCGGGTTTTGATCAGTCAGTTTGTCCAGTTGTTGACTTTAGATTGATGTTTGTCTTTATAACGTTTTATTGGATAGCATAAGATAAGCTAAGATAGTCATTCCAAAATAAGGATGGAGGGTATCCGGAAACAATTTTTTTTTACTTTTTAAAACCCGAACCAACAGCGTTAAAAATTTGCACTGAACGCTCGGTATAACTTCTAAAGGCCATGTCCACACTAATGTGTCATCCAAAAACCTCCGATTTTCTCGATCACGAAAACGGCAACGAAACTATGGATGTCCATACTTGCGTTTAAGTTTCGTTAATTAAAACTAGGAAAAACACATATCTGGAGACAAATTTCTGCTCCGAGGGTATTCTAAAGAGCGTGTTAGGCTGTGAAGTCGGCGTATTCGTAAACCTCGGTTTTTGCTCTTTATACTTACATAGCCGTTGACCTCCATTTTGAAAAGTCTCCGCCGGCCTTTGTTTTAGTGTGAACGAAAAGCCAAAACGCATTAAAAGTAGGCTTTTCTAAACAAATATGCACTAGTGGGAAACCGCCATAGATCATTTAGTGAGTAAATCGAGAGCAAATTATTCGAATACTATGACGTGAGTGCAGTATGATTTTTAATTGTTGTTAACCCATGTATCAGAGCTGGGGTTCAGAATAGTTGCAATACCTTTTTCGTGCCATTAATTTAATGTCATTTGTAATAGTTGTTTTACTGAGTTATCAAACAGGCTGTTATCAATCGCAAACAGATCAGTTTCAGATCGCTTGTCCACAACGTGTCGTGGTTGGTACTAAGAAACAACAGCCGGCGATCGTTCAACTATGACTGCTTTAATTATAAAAGAGGTCTTTAAAATCGGACGGGTGTTTTTTTTTCCTGTACTATCGAGTTTTTCCAGGCTACAGATTTAAAGCACAGTCTCGGTTATTCATATCACGTCAAATTAGGACGTAACTGCTTTTAAGTTCTTAAGCTTAATCCCAGCACGTTGTGTGGCACAGTGATCACTAGGTTTTTGATGTTACCCATAGCCGAGTAGTAATCTTGTATTAATTTTAACCTGAATAAAAGGAGACGTTAAGTGTAATTGC
>JBBMOI010000013.1:5307500-5312500 GCA_038088405.1 Porites divaricata | reverse complement strand
TTTGAAAAAAGTTTACCTCAACCCGAAATCAAATGAACGCGTCGGCTACATCTAGAAATCCGCTTCAATCCTTCCTAGTGTTTCATTAGATCCTCGATCTTTTACAGAAAACCTCTTTTTGAGCAAACTTTAACTCATCCTATGACATTATATTTATTATTTATCATATTCGGTTAAAAACAGTATTCAAAGGAACATGAACAGAAGAGGTAAGAAACGCGTAGGCTCCGGGCGGGAGAAATCGCTTTCGTTTACCAAAATAGCAAAAGAAATGAATCAATAACATTGGCGAGCAAATAATCGTTATATGTATTTGGAAAATCGATGGAAAAGGTTACATATGTTTGGAAAATCAAACTTTCTCGACCTTGAATCTTCGACAATGATTCATGCCGACTCCGTGTCATTCCTCACCTCTACTGATGATCGAGTTCAGAATTATTCGTCGATGTTTGGCTTTTCCTGGACAAATCCATCGATGAATTCTCAACGGTATATAAAAAACGTGTGCTCTGATGTGGCTTAAGGTCTATAATCACGATTTGGGCTTGTAAATTTTTCAACTCAACAAGGTTTGTTTTGAGTATTCCGGATACGCTTCTCACTTTCTGTTTCACGCTCGTGTCTTGTGACATGCAAATCAGCTAAGAAAGGGTATCTAATGCGCATGTGCATCAGCTGACTGTGTCCCTTTAAGCAACCTAGACGACGAGCCGAGTGGACGCCGACCGGAAGTGTTCTCACGAAGCCGGCAACTTCTGCGCATGTCAGTGATGTCGTCCACATGGCGTCCAGGACGTGACATCTGTTGATTTGCCGTCCTCAGGTGAACGTGAGCATTCAAAGCAATCTTTGACGTTTCTGTGCCCATTTTACCTTGTTTAATACCAATGTTTGAAAAAAGGAAACCTTTTTTGTACTTTTTGCCGAAGTTTGGGGCGTTGGAGGAAAGATTTCGAGAGATTTTCGGTGAACCGTGAGCCGTGGTTTTCAATGGCTTCGGCGGGAAAGAACCTGTGAGTAGAAGTAAAATGTTTATGTTCTCCTTAAATGCTTCTGAACTGTAATCTGTTTCCAGAAGCACTATTTAACTCGAAAAGGAAAAGGCGTTGATATTCGGGACCCTTGCATGAAAGAGACCGGTTAAAAATTCCAAGGAAAATCTCTCGAAGCATTTTCATCCACACTGTTATTTTTTTGTTTATGTGTTTTGAGATGTACATGTCTGCCTCTCGAAAGCAAGATTTTCACTATATTTCGTATATACTGTTTCCGGTAAACTTGATCAACGTGAACAGAGTCGTATATCCGTAGTAGATAAATGAATGGGACTGTACGGAAATCTTGCCTCCGGCAATTAAGTCCTGTAAAATGTATAGGACAACAAAACCAGCTCTGTACTGTTTGATTCTCGATTGATTCGATTCAAACCTTTTCATTTGATAAACGGTTTACTGATTTAAATCCTTCGGAGAGTAGGAAAAGTTGCTCCTCGTTAATTGTGTTGTTCTCATCGCTAAACTAAAGAAGTATCTCTCGTCTTTCTTTAAACGAAGCCATTCAGTGCAGTCTACCTACTTCGGCGACGAGCCGAGGCGGGAGCTTGCTTAAACATTTGTTTTTCCCGCTTTGGACGACGTTCTCGACCCAGACCTCACTCGTCTTCTCTCGTCGTCGTCCACAGACTCGTCCTGGCTGCTTAAGGTCCCTAATAGCGCATTTTTTGGCCAACACCGAAATTTCCAGTTCTCTCGCATTATGTCACTACTCAGTTCCACAACTACATGAACAATAAAATATCTACACTTAGTGTTGGTTTTATAGTTTGGACAACAAACGGGTGTTGACCTTTCCCTTGAAATTATTTTTGGACTCGCCACAAATCTGACAAATCTCTGTCAGTTTCAACGTCCAAGATGGCGGAAGAGTTTTAGTCCCGAAAATAGTATCATCGTTGGCGCTGCAAAATACGCCGGCTTTGCAGGCTAATTGACAGGACGTCACGAAAACTACTTCTTTTGGCGCATTAAATCGGGCATGACGCAATGGAACTAAGGTCGGTCAACTTTTCATTTTCATTCTTTTAAATAAATGTCGTTTTAAAAATACAAATGTTGCGTTGCAGCCGGCGGCCCACACATCGTCCAGACCAGCACCAGGCGCCATTCTTGACACCTTTCCCTGCGGAGTAGACGTGTTTCTCTTCTCAACTGTTTTGAGTTTCTACTGGGTTCTAATCATTTCGGGAAGGCTAGACGGAAGACTTGACTTTCTCCTAACGGTCTATTGAGAAATCAAAACAAATAACATTGTGAATTTTTTGAGGTTATGAGTCACAATCGGAGAAGAAATGTATAATAGCCTGGTCTGTGAACATGGGAATTAAACAGAAGAGCTGAAGAGGGGGCTGATTGAAACAATCTGCAAATGTTATAATAATTTACAGGAGTTACACAGTCAAGAATCAAGTTTTAGTGAGTCCAGTACAAGTGTCCGTGTATCAGCCAAAACGAGGTTAACGTCATCAAATATATCGGCGAAACCGGTAGACCCCTAGGTAGGCCTGACAGATTTATGGAACATTACCCTTCAAAACAGATCTCCCCGTTGGCCGCAATTTTGCTTCGCCGGGCCACAAAACAAACTGGCAAAGTTACGTCTTTGATTTTGGCTTTAATTTAAACCTGGTTCCACTTCTGGCATCATTTCTACACATTCGTTAATTGGTAATTTGCTTCAAAATCCTCTAGCGTTTTCTTCTCCACATACGGCCCGGTAACGGCAAGTCACTCACTCCAACCACGTGATCCAAAACGTTTCGTCCGCTCAGAGCAATGAGGCCCAGCTATCACACGGGTGTTTTTTATTATAGTTAATCCAATTTTAAGATGTAAATTGCTAGTACTTGTGGAAAACTCGACATAATCTATATTTGCTGTTAATTATTAATTTTACAAAAACAAATCAGCGGCTTGCTTATTCCTAATAGGAGATAACTTCATTTGTTACTAAAAGCTACACGTCAGAAAATAAATTAAACTTTTATATCCCCATCAGCTTTGCCGATAACAGTTAAAACTTTTAAATTCAAGTTTGTGTACGGTTAACTGAATTGGTGATGGCATACGACGAAAAAGCAATTATGCCAGTAATCACACCGCTGGATTTTGAAAAAGAAATTCGCGAGTTTCGCAGACAACTACAAGCGCTTAAATTGCCACCAATAAACCGGTCGAATGGGTTTGAAAACGTCTTAAAAAGAGAGGATAAATTACAAGAAAACTGAAACTTCTTGACATAACAACGACTTCAATAAGACGCAAGTTATCAAGGCAAACAATAAAGAAAAAAGCTAAGAACGTCGAGGCGGAAAAAGCCAAGAAGAGCGAGAAAAAACCTTCAGCGCGAAGAATTTCAGGTGAAATTACAAAGTCTTTCTCAGTTTTTTCAAGTCCCAGTGGTTCAAGGTACACTCTAATTCAAACACAATCAGATCAGCGGGAACCGTTGGGAGCCGCAATGGGCAAGAAACAGATGACCCATATGATGGAAGGGGAAATGAAATAAGGTTCCATTCACCATAAAATCATAAAGAAGGGATATCAATGAGGAATGAAAACACATCTATTCTATCCAATAACAGTACTAGTAGTTACTGGATGTAAAATATCGTAAAAGAAAATAGCACCGACCTTAAAAACTCAAAAGAAAGCAATGTTCTAATCCAAGTAATGGTAATGTAATAACTAAAGTTTCTCATTCTTTTCTGAGAGCTTCTCGGCTAGGCGTTTGAGAAAGCAGTTGCACTCGGCTCCCATTCCACCGTTGGTTCCAAAACCTAAGTGAGTGAATTGGAAAGATCCCATTTCAACGTCCAGCACCCTCTGTTTGTACTTCCGCTTTTTCTCCTCCTCCTGCTCCTTAAAGACTGTGGATGTTGTTTTTCCTTCGTTGCACTTGAAGTTAACATGCGTTACTCTGACATCCAAAAATGCTGTAACTCCACGAGACCAAAAGCCACCTGCCTTGAAGTCCACTCTTGCCTCCAGGCTTCCAGGTGATCTGTGACGTCATTGCGGGGGCTTGGGGAAAGAAATTTTAATGCCGTATCCCATAAACCAACGCGCGCACCAATTCAATTCAATTCAATCTGTTCCCGTCAGCTTTGGTTTATGGGATACGGCATTAAAATTTCTTTCCCCAGGCCCCCGCAGTGACGTCACAGATCACCTGGTTGTTACCGCGCTTATGAGGGTGAATAGCTCATTATAGAGAGGTTGTAGTTTCGGGGGTAGAAGCGGAATTATTTGAATCTTGATATTCATGGTTCCTGCCGTTTTAGCCTGGATGATTCATGATTCCTAGAAGAATTTTCTTCCAGATTCACGAAGACTATTGATCACTTATTGACTTAATGATTTTCTCAGTGGTCGCTACCTTGGCCGCCATCATGGATTTTACTAAGAATTAGAAATAAGGTTAAAACCCGCGCGAAATGCAAACTTTTTTGTGCTTTACACGAAACATAACACATAAATAAACACTTTGCATGATTTTAGCCACAAGATTCACTTTAATAGTTGAAAAAAGTTGAAGAAACATGTATTTTCACCCAAAATCGGCTTGACCACCTGCTACTTATGACGTCATATCTCGTAACCTTAGCAACTGACTATCACTAAACTTGTATAAAAATTTGCGCTAGAGATGAACGAACAGCTACTGAAAACGTCAGGTGTTGATGTTTTATCCTCTAGGAAAAAATTCAGAAAAAACTTATTGGGGGGTGGCATCCACCCCCCTCGTACGTCCTAGGGTTAAAAATACAGTCGAACCTCTGCTAGCGGAATCCTTTCATTTCCAATGTTCACGTAATCCAGAGAAGGGCGATCAAGAAACTTCGAAGAGATGAGCACAACTTCAACTTTTTGTTGTTCAACTTAAGATCATTGCGATTCATCCAACGGCAAATATCACCAACACAGTATCATCAGCATACT
>JBBMOI010000013.1:5247500-5305000 GCA_038088405.1 Porites divaricata | reverse complement strand
GAAGCTGCGCCGCGCTGATCTCGAAAGTGGAGCGTCACATATCGGTCTGGTGCAATGTGAACAGATTTTCGAACCGTAGCTGAATTAAATAAGTAGCCCGGTCGCGAGGACTGGAATCCACTTGTACGAAAGTAAATATTCAGGAGTTAGGGCTGGGATTTATTTCACCAAACCCTGTCGACCAACCGCTCCGGCAACGATCTTCGATGTGCGTGTAAACAACTTGTTCCAATTTTGTGCCTTTTCAGTTCATAATGCACGACAATTTTTCGTGTCGGCACAAAAAGCTATCTGGTCTAGTGCGAAGGTCCATTAGCAAACAAACAAGGAACAGTAGTAGGCTGCGACAAATTTAGACGTCACGGTGTAGAACAACATCATCAAAATTTTATAATTATGCAAAGCTAGTAACACAAAAACCAATTACGGCAAGAAATTTGGTGGCCAATATCTCGATTGGTAGAAACGGTCCTCTTCAAGAAGTGAGTATTAGAAACGCTACAGTCTAGTAGAAATCTATTAAAAGCTTATAAAATTTGATAAAAATGTTTCCTAACGAGGATTTCTTGCGGTCAGTTCATTGTCTCTTTAAAGAAGTGTTGATTAGATTTCCATGCAGATTTTTGCCGGTGGGCAAGCTATGATAAGTCTGACAAATCCTTCAAAATTTGAATTGAATCATAACGTTATGGTACGGTCGAGATCAAATTAGAAGGGTTTGGTGAGAGTCATTTGGGCGTGATGCTGCTAATAGGGAGGTTAAGCAACGACGATGCAAGTGAGAACGTCTTTAAAATGATGAATTTGAGCCCTTTCAAACTTTGTCGCTTCTACTGAACCTTTCGATTGTGCAAATGAAAGCAATTTTCTTCTAGAGTTAAATTTTAAGGACTTTATCCAGGTTCAAAAAGAGAAAATTCGTCGTAGTATGTTCACATCCTCCATAAAACGTCGTCTAAGAAGATTTCTCGTCGAAGTCGTCCAGTGAAAGTCAAAAAATGCACTAAAAAGCGTGATGCTCGTGCAAAGCTGTTGTTTTGCTCATAAAACCAATTGTTTTTTGACGTTGTCGTTTTCGTCGTCGTCGTCGTCGTTGCCTTAGCTCCCCATGCAATACCTCTGACAACTGAGAATAACTTCACCTGATTTAGACACCTCAGTAATGTACACCAAAGGTCTGGACAAGGCGAATAGGCGATCAAAACTGATGATAACAATGCTGACGAAAGAGAAACCAACGGTAAAGAAATAGATAGTGTAATACACGTCAAACACCAGAACTTGATGTAGACATGACTGCTGGGCTCTTTGAAGAAAAAAACGCCACACGATAAACATGGGCTGAGCAGTAACTCCAGTAAGGCAATCTGCGAAGGCCAGGCTACACAGCAAAATGTTGCACGGCTTCTGTAAGGAGGGTGTCTTGATAATTGTAACAATGACAGCCAGGTTGCTGAGGAATGCAAAGATGGCAGAAGATCCATTGACAGCAGCGAGTAGAATGTTGTTTATGAAAGTAGCCGTGTCGTTCCTCTGTATTCCAATCCAGCTTGGTAGTCCGCAAATGATTATCTCACTGGAAGCCATTTCGTCCTCTGTAGATTTAATGAACCTTTTTTCAATAGATTGAATAATTAACAATTAGTCGCCGAAGGCGACGTGAATATCGGCGAATAGTCACCGAGACGAAGTCGAGGTGACTATTCGCCAATATTCAGGACGCCTGAGGCGACTAATTGTTTTAGTATAATTACATTGATGATTATTCGAGAAAATAAAATTATTGATCAATTTCCGACCCAGAAACATCAAAAAATCTGGCTGCCATTTTGAAAACTGCTAGCCTTCAATGCTATAATCACCGCGCGGTGATTATAGGGGGATAGAGCGAAGCTTCTAGCCAATCACAGCGCTCTATTTTCGATAGTCATCGATGTAATTATACTAATACTGATTAGTAAAATCCAACTAGTGGTCTATCAGCAACGCTACGTTCTGATTCGTTGAGCTACTACTGGGCTATATGTTATAGCCCACTAGGGCAAGGAGAAGAGCCAGACAATCGAAAAGAACCCAGAAGGTACTGAAGGTGGTCGCTTACAAGACAAGGGTCGTTTTCAATACAGAGTGTTTTCATATGACGTCGGCCATGTTGGTGTCCCAAACCAGTCCTTTGGGAGTTGAACTTGTTTCTTACGCAAACGCTTTCTTTTTTTGCAATAAATTTACATAGATGCTGGCCACCTGAGTAAAAACACTCTATAGCGCTTGATTGGAAAAATAGGCGTTTTTCAATAGTTGATTACGTGATCAATGATCAACTTTCTCTAAACACGAAAACAATTCGCTTTTGGAAACTGAGGGACTGGAAAGGAGTAGGAGTTCAGCAGTATATCTCAAAAGTAGTTATTGCAGCGGCCGTCGAAAATTAGAAGGAGTTATGGGAGCTGGCTGCTTACGAGAGGTGGTCGCATATGGAGGGAGGTTCGACTGTTATGTGACGGGATGCAAAAAGTTTGAAAATGAATATTATACTTGATGGAAGAGACATGAAGACTTCTTTCCGTGTAAACCAGTTTTTGCGAGGTTTAAATCCTGTAACACTAATATTTTTATATTAAAGGTAATTAAGTTTTCTTATTATTATTTCATTTCATTTGCCAGGAGCTCAGAGTTTGCTATGACACTGATCATAAATTGATGCAGCTTAATGTGTGCACGCTCAATTAGGACTGTTTCCTGGGGGCTCGGTTAAATTGTCTACTTAAGTTCTTTATCGAGGCATTATAATAATATTAATTTCGACAAAAAAAAGTCATGGGACAGGTTTACCTGACAAATGCAACCTTACCTGTAGGCGAAAGAAGACGTTGTTCCTTTTCCAGCAATTTTAAACTTTCCTTTGTATATTATCATGTAATGTGTGCATTAAGTTACCAAAGTAGGATATGGGGACCGGGGAACGGAGAACGGAGAACTAGGAACATGGAACGAGAAAATAAGGAAGTGGGAGCAAAACTGAGAAAGGGTGATAGAGTTTCTGGTATTTCTATGGATCAAAGTAAAGTTTTGCGCCCATCTATATTTTCCCCTTCCTAGTTCGGAATCCCCGTTATTCGTTTCCATTGTAAAAATATTTGTCAGCCCCCATTTCTCATGTTAGACTTTGCATTAAATGTGTATTTTGTTTTGAGTTAAATCACGTGTAGTACAGAATATTACCCTGGGCTAAAAGCGAAGCTCTAGTTGATATACTTATAATTTGGTCAAAAAATAAAATCGTGTAATGCTAAACGGCGTGTTAACAAGAACGGCAAAAAGGAAGATAGATCTTATTAGCAACTTTGAACGTGCACAACTTTGTACATTACTTTGCCGTTTCTTTCGTAACGTGAAACTTCCTAGTTAAACGTTTTATGAAGAAATTGCCGTATGTGCTCACACATGTTGCTTGTGTTCTTGTTCGCTTTTTTTCTCACTTCACACATTTTCACCTTGTTAGCCACTAGCATTTCTCATTTTCTCACCGCCGGTGTAAAATTTTCATGTTGTTCTCCAAATGAAATTAGTCACCTTTGTTTTTTTATCTCTTTCTCTCTTTTTCTCCTTGAGCTTCGCTGACAATACTTTAGACAACCCGGATATAGAAATAATTTCCGTTTTTCATTTTGTCTTTATTGACTCTTTTATTGTCTCTCCTCAGTCACAAGACACGGTTGGCCATGCGATTTCCCGTCAAAAAATCTCGAGTTCCAATTGGGTTGCCTTACCTGTTGATTGAGCCTGTGGTGCGGACGGACGGTTGCTCGCTCGGTGTACGGTCACGTGATTACCAAATTTTCTCGGATGGATAGATTACCAAATTTCCTTAGCTATGGAGCTCCGCTATGAAGAAGGCTACAAGATATAGTACTTCTCATGAAGAAAACCCAAGTATCCAACCAAATATCTCTCTACCTACCGACGACATCAAAACACCACAAAACCTTTTCTTTTATTTCTATAGCGAAAAAAAAAACAGCACTTTTTTTGTTTTTAAGAGTCAGTTATTATAACGAGCATTCACCTGCATAAGTTTATATTTCGCTTTTTTGTTTTGTTTTGTTTTTGTTTTTGGTTGTTTTTTGTCCGGATAGCTTCTCGGTTGTTTGCTTACCTAGAACAAGTTAAAAGTCCTTTTTTGGTTAATTTTTCGCTGAGACAGAGAGCACTTTAATTCAGTACATTTCCTTTAAATCCTGGTTGGCAAACATAACTCCTCTTGTCATTTAAACCAAACAAAGTAGATGCAGAAATCGCCAAACTTGCTTTAATTTAGGGAGAAATCATTGTAAATAATGGTAATATCGTGCCGATAGATATCGACTTCTTGACAAGTGAATCTATTTATTCTTAAACTGCATTTCTTGACTTCATTTTTTATATCGTCACAGATAACGGCAAAAATAATAATTAGAACTCTGAAATCTCCTACGAAAGAAAGGATTAAAATCACATTACGTCGCCTCCCCAAAGAGATCCCTAGAAATCCGAGGAATTAAAATCACTTACATTAAAAGCATAACATTTGAAAATATTCATTAGAAATTAAGTCTTCGAAGATCAAGTATTGCTTTATTTAATATATTCACAGAAATACACGAACGATTTCTTATTTTAGTATGCAGTCGCAGATTATTTTAATAAGTCTTTGCCGCAATGGTATTCTCAATCTAATTGTTTAAACGGTGTCTACCATGATTTTGAAAACCGAAATAAAAACTGGGTGAAGATGACATCTATGCAGAACGTAAATCTGAAACTTTGCTGGCCTCCTAAATTAAAATAATCTTCAGTTGACAAAAATTATCTTCCTCTTTTTTCACGGCGTATGACATTTAAAAGGGCAGTAATGTCAGTAGTACTACTTTAAAATCCATTGGAAGTGTTTCTATCACTGGAAATTTAGTAATAGTAGCATGTTCTTTCTTTTTGTAGCTGTATGAAATCTACTTACAATTGCAAAGGGTGTATAGGAAGAAAGTGAACTGAAACTTGAAAGCATCTGGCCTGAACCTTTTTGGAGATACGCTGTTCCATTTGAGAAAAATATAAATCGGTGGAGTTCTCTCGTTTCTGGCTCAGGGACCATGTTGTACATCAGCTGGTGCCCCTCACCATGAATTTTTAGGGTAGTTAAAACAACGACTTTGGAGTCTTTTCCTGGTTACTCCCCGTTTAAAAACAGGCGAACGTAGTCAACTTAATAAATTTAAAATATTTCTTACTTGGTACAGTAGAGTTCTAAAGGTAATGTAACTCTCGAACAGCCAGCCAGTATCCTTGGCGGCTTGTTACAGTTTCAACTGTTATTATTCTTTGGTTTTCACTAAGATTGGCGAATTTTTGATGAAAACGCCCTTTTTCTTCGGCCAGTCAGACTTTAACACCACTGGCTATTCTGTTTGATCTCTACTACTTTCCTCTAATATATTATTTTTGGCTTTTGTTTCTTCCTAGGGGGAGATTAAGTTTTTAAGCACATTTTTATCTTTCATGCAAATTTTCTAGCGTACCTGAAAATTGTAATTGAATAGATTAAAAAGATTAAAAATATCACAATTTGCCTCCATTACATTTAACTTTTATTGTTTCTTTGAAATACCTAATAACTGAATGTCCGTTTCCAGAGAAACGCGACGTGATTAATTAGTGGATCGAATCATAAATCATAACGGAGCACCATTAGTAAGAAAATTTGGTTTTCAATGCATCCAAGAATTTTTGGTTCTGAGAAAATCGTCCGTACGTACGTCCACCCTTCATGTAAATCTGGGTGAAATTTCGCATTTCAAACACCCTCGCGTTTCGGCGGTAAATCGCAAGGCTACTCAGCCTTTTAGAGAGAAAAAACAACAACAGCAACAAAGACGAATATTTTCTCGGCCTTAATTCGACTAAATGTTAAGGTCTACATTGAAGTGGATAGCAGAGAAAGAGCTAGAGCAAGATATAAAAAAAACAATGGAGGCCAATTTCACTGGGAGAAAAACATGAAAATTAAAAAGCAGCGGTGAGAAAATGAGAAATGCTAGCGGCCACCCAGGTGAAAATGAGCGGCAGTGAAAAAAAAAAGCGAACAGGAACACATACGAGATTAAACGTGTACGTAGGAAGTTTCTGGCAGTTTCACGTTGAAGTCGTACAAAACAACGGCAAAGAAATGTTCAAAAAGGTGTACTGCACGAAAGCAGACAAAGTAAAGCACGACTTCCTAATTCTAGGGAATGTCAGTGTCCCCAACCTTCACCCTCTGAGATATTTCTGAAAGGTTATCCTTAAGAAGGACCCAGCTTTCCACGTCTGTGCCTTGAGCTAACAGCCCAAGCAAAGGCCTAGGATAAGTTTATGGACACCACTGCAGCCAACAAGGCGGCCTCCAGCTGCAGAACTTTCTGTGTAAGCTACCATAAACTAGAAGCTTAAAAAGGAGAGTAAATTCAAGGAGTATTTTGATCAGCCCTCCAATATAGCTTCTTTTGAGACGCGTTTTCTCGGTCCAGTTATAAACTCCCCTCGAATGTAAGCCCTCCTAAAATCCCTTAGGAAGTTGTTTTTAGCTCAGGGCTTATAAGCGGAGGTTTACGGTACTTAAGTATGAAAGAACGTCTCGGTAGAAGTCACCTATCGATCTGAAAGGCTAAGAGTCTTTGAAAAGTGTTACTTAATACAGGGAGCACCGTTCCAGATTTGTACTTGGATTTACATTATTTTAACATCCTTGTTGAACAGTGGTGTGGCCTGCGCCTTTATTGTCGTTCCTCCTTCGAAAGTCAAAAATGACCATGACTTCAGACTAGCGGTGGGTCCGTAGATGGCTAGTGAGGCCCATCCGAACCCAGAAGGCTCGCCCACACATGACACTTGAGTGTGTGGGTACTGCAGTGGAGGTGGAGGTTGCTGTGGCTTTGCGCGCACGTTTTCTCTGTTTCAGTGGTCGGTCGGTTTTCTGTGCAAGGAGCCCCCTGTAGCGACTTTGCAACGCTAAGTTTGAGGATACTGGTTAAGCGAATCCCAAGTACTGGGGTTGATGTCCAGGTCTTGGAGGGACTCTTTGAGGAAGTCATTGAAACGTTCCTTTTGCCTTCCAACCGAGCGCTTACCCTCACAGGTTCTCCATACAGTAGCTGCTTTGGCAGTTGAATGTCAGACATGGCCTGCCCATCTATCTAGCCTGGGCTTTCTGTAGAAGGGTGTGAACGCTGGGGATGCTCTATGACCTGCGAGTCAGGAATTTTATCCTGCCATATGATGTGGAAAAGTCTTCCTAGGCAGCTCAGGTGGAAACGATTGAGCTGCTTGGCGTGTCTGCTGTGGACAGTCCATGTCTCGCTTAAGTAGAGGAGAGAGGTAAGTACAACTGCAAGGTAGACCTTCAACTTAGTGGAGAGGCTGCTACCTCCCAGACATTCTCACGGAGTCGGCATCCGAAGGCGACGCTTGTCTTAGCAATCCTGTCGTTGACTTCAGCATCGATGTACACCACTCTTGAAAGCGTACTACCCAGATAGGTGAAGTTGTCAACTGCCTGTAGGTTCTAACCCTTAACCGTTATGTGTGGTTCCTAGTAAGGCTTTCCAGGTGAGAAGAATATGCCATACTGAAGAATGTCGGAGAGAGAACGCACCCTTGTTTCACGCCTTTCGTAACTAGAAGGGAGCCGTCGTGAAACTGTCGGACGATCGTTATAAACTTGCTGGGACAGCCAAACGTCTCCATTATCTTCCACAAGCCGCTTCTCCTTACTTTATCGAAGGCCTTGGTCAGGTCAAACGAAGGTCACAAAGAAGTCGCTATGCTGCTCTTGGCATATTTCCTGGAGCTGGCCTGCAGCAAAATTATATAACTTTGGTAGTTCCACGTTCTGAGAGGAAACCACACTGGATTTATGGGAGGAGACCCTGCTCAAGATGTTGGATGAGGCGGTTGAGTAGGATTCCGGCCAATATCTTGTCAGCGAGATAAATACCTCGGTGCCAGATTGGTCGACATCTTCTATATAATTCTGAATAAACTAGCTGCACAGAGCTGTTGAATCAGCAGAGCTGACCTCAAAGAAATATCCCCTTCCAAAGGCGACCCTAGAGGGGGTGGGGCGCTGGTAATCCCACATGTGGTCTATAAGGATACGTTCCGCTCAACAGGGTATGTTTTTTAAGCCTCTTACTCTGGGAAAAGGGTATAAAAACTATCCTTCACATCTGGAAGAGAGGTATTCACTTTACGTCACTCCAACACTGGAATAATTCATACTCCCTGATTATTTTCGATAAACTACACTCGTCTTGTCGCTTTATAACTGAGCCAGCTACAGAAACAGGGTTCCAAGTTTTACAATTATTGGCAGGAACGAGGTCGCAAATTTATCTCTCTTTTTCTGGAAAAGGTCCATAGTCTCAAAGACTCAGCGTCACACTACTCAAAAAGTCAAGTTAAGAGAGTACCCCTGAGGTTGCGTATAGGATAGGCTTCTGTTGTGGTTTGTTTGTGACATCAAATTGATCCTAAGCTAAGGATATACATTCAAATCATAAAGTAATAATATAAACCACGAGGGACTGCACTGGACCGCAAACGAATATGCCGAGAACGTAGGATCTGTAAAGACCTAATCAGCAAAAATAAAAATGTAGACATATAATTCTGCAAGCAGAATACTGCAATGCTGATCGTACTACGTGAAATTTAACTCTGCAAGACATCAACAAGACACCGAAAGAACTCAAAACATAGCGGGTTTGTAGCCATAGACAGCTGTTTCGCCCTTTTTGGGGCTCGTCAGTATGGCGTAACAGAGAAAACTCTGATGAAAAATAACCGCGCAAATCATAACCACATTTTCACTGTCAAGGGTCGTTAATAGGAAGTCCACGGTGATTACTCTAACTGATCACAAAATATTTAAGTACACAGTTTTAAGATATGTGACATTAATTTACTAAACAATATTATATTCACACGAGTTTTCTAAATAGTCGCTATGCAGCGCGTCAAGGCAGTCCTCAGTCTGGGCGGAACCCGCCCCATTAAAGATTCATTATGGATTTCAAGGCTCTTCTCATGTTCTTATTCCGCCCAAAATAAATTACCGGATTAATAGAGGAGGTAATAGACGACATTGTAAACCTCCAAGGATGCAGAATAGAGTGAATTCCAGGATATCTGCTTTGAAGTAACAAATGGCTATACAGGGCGAGATAGAAGCGAAAGGCAAGACAGTGATAATGCACATGTCAAGTGCTACTTTCTTCTCGCGCTGAAATATTAGGGACCTTAAGATCCGAGGACGGTGACGGCAGAGAAAACGTCGCTGAAAAAGTGAATTCGCATTCTTTCAATCTTCATTGCGATTACTCCAAGTCACTAACTTTGCCAAATGTAGGAGAACCCTCCAAAAGTTGAATTCCTAAGAACCACATCCAAGTTCAGAAAGAGAGAGGAAATTTCGTTGCCGCTTGTGTACTTCCTCTGTACATCGTGTAATTAGGCATTTTCACGTCGTAGTCGTGCAGTGACGGCAAAGAAATGTACAAAAAAGCGTGATGCACGTGCAAAATTGTTGTTTTGCTAATTAAACTTATTGTTTTTGCGGCGTTCCCGTTTCCGTCGCCGTCGTCGGATCTTAAGGTCCCTATTGTTGTCATCTGAGACGGAACAGCAGCAGCCAGCTGGGCGATATGACGACGAATACAGAGCAGTACTCTTATATAATTCAGAGGAAGAAGTATCATAAACACCGCACCACAAATATGGACAAAAACGAGGCCTTGCGGATCGAACTAGGCAAAACAAACTGAAATAAGATTGTCAACAGCAGTGGGCACTTAGTGGTCGAGAAAATGGTACCTTTTGCTGCTTCTAAAATAGTACCTGACGATTAATTTAATTAGGGTGCAGATCATTAGGTTGGGTCAAATTAAAAATGCCAGAGGCCCATTCAAGTGGCTATGCTAAATTTCGTCGTTCGTTTCGGATCTCATTCAAGCTTACAAAATCTAGTAATGCTTGAACAAGACGTCGCGGACGGGTGATCGATATTAATAGAGTGTTTTCACTCACGTGGCCAGCATCTATGTAAATTTATTGAAACAAAAGAAAGCGTTTGCATAAGAAAAGAGCACAACTCCCAGAGGATTGGTTTGGGACACCAACATGGCCGCCGTTTCATTGTTTTGGGACACCAATATGGCCGCCGTGACGTCATGTGAAAACACTCTATAGATAACTTTAAGTTAAATTTAAATAAACTTGAGGTAAATTTGAGACACAAATGTGTGCTCTCCACCCAACTGCTAAGTTTGTGTCTTCGTTCTCTTGTAAGTCTTGTCAGCTTTCGTTTTATATAGAATGATAGAGCCTTTCAGTCAAATTTAATGACGATTTGACATGAACTCATTGTCGATTCTTGATGTGTGATTGACCTGTTCAAAGGTTTTGAAAGGTGTTTGAAAGACACCGTGGAATTAGATCGAAATTAGAAACGTTAAGAAAAAAAATACAAAAAACAAAAAGGGAATTCAGACCTTTTTGCGCGGTCTGCGAAAAAAAAAAAAAAAAAAAGAGGTATAACAAGAAAATCCCTTTTGGCACCATACGCTGCATGTCACTGTACGTTGTATTATTCTTTTAAAGTATACCAGTAAAAAAGAAATCGTGAGCATAGAATCGAGAACCCTAGAGTTATGTGTAACACAACTACAAACTTTACCACAATTGACATGTAAAAGGCGTAAATTGAACTGTTTCAGACGTCATGGTAAAGTTGTCTCCTTCATTTTCTCTTCCGTAGCATTTTTTATGCGAATACACCCATCAAATCAAAGGTACTCATCCAGATAACCGCGGTTAATTTGGCTTTGAACCTGGCAGCAGATTCGAGTCTGAGAACTGAGTGGATGTCGTGAGCCCATGAAAATCGGAAAAATATTTCTATTGAATTCGATATCTGGCCGTCTCGTAGAACCCCGGAAGATTGGGAAAAGGTACAGAAGTTGCTAAAGAAAAAAAAAGGCCAAAGGTAAAAAATAGGGACAAATGCCGGACAAAAAAAAAAAAAACCCCGTGCCAGAACTCGAACCTGAGATCGATCCCGTAGGGACAGCACCAAAAGTATTTTAGTCAAATCATATGCTCGTAAAAAACACTTCCGTCAATGAAATTATGATTAAGGATATGATTTTTTGACGGTGAAAAGCCTCAACTTTTAAGTTGACTCTTCAAATGCAAAAAGCATTTCCTGGCATTCGAAGAGTACGTATATGGCTTAAACAATCGTCTGCGAGGTGAGAAGCAATACAAATGTTCTCTTTTCATTAATCTAGCTCTTCAAGAGCTAAATCGACTCGAAATATTTTCGAAGCTGATGGACCAAAATTAATGGCTTCAATTTTCTGTTGAATAAATACATAAATAAATAAAAATAACAACGACAAAATCTATCTGCCGTTGAAAATTATGGTCGACTCAAGTAGTCTAAAGGCCTGGGACTAAGGGGTTTGCCTGTGGAAAATGAATTATTAGCTTTAACTTCGGCATAGATGATGGCGCTGAATTGAAATTCGGCACACATAAAGAACTCATTGTCCCTAACATTTTAGAGTATAAATATTGTGTTAATAAGTCATGTCATATATCACATGACCAATTTGGTAAAAATTGTAAATTATTGACTAATTGGTGGCCGGTTTAAGAAAAGAAATCGAGCAATATTACTTTTCTAATTCATATTATAAATAAATATTTCTAACACTTCACGTTTGGAATGACTGTCCATTGCACTTCAATGAAAAATTACGAGGCCCAAATTTAATCTTGAATTATTCAAAACTTTAATTTTAAACTCCGCGCCGTACATTCATTCCAAACGCAGAAAGTCAGGTATATTTATCCTCTTTCAGAAAATGTCAATTTGTTTATCCAAACAAAGTAAATTCGCCACCAATTCTCCAATTCCCTTCATTTTAAATTTCTGATCACGTGACATGTCACTTGACCATAATTAAACGTTAAGGCACAAGAAAACCTCAAGATTTACTTTTGGGTAAAAATTCATTTTGTTCTAGGTCTCCTAGCGAGAGATATTAGGGACTTTAAGATCCAACGACGCCGACGGCGACGAGAACGTCAAAAAACAATAGGTTTAATAAGCAAAACAACAGCTTTGCACGTGCATCACACTTTTTTTTGTACATTTCTTTCCCGTTTTTGCACGACTACAACGTGACAATGCCTAATTTCGTGTTTTATGGAGGACGTAAACAAGCAACGACGAAATTTTATTTCTCTTTCTGAGCTTGGATATGGTCCCTTGAAATTTAGCTTCAGGACGGTTCGCCTACACTTGACAAAGTAATTGGGTACGAATAATCCCTATAAAGACTGAAAGAACGCAAATGCACTTTTTAAAGCGACGTTCTCGTAGCCGTCGCGTCGTTGGATCTTAAAGTCCCTAATGCCAATCATACATACTCTCAGAACACGCCTTTGACCCAGGCCTTAAACCGCTTGAGAAAGCCAACGGCCTCAAAAACAACCGACGTAGTTTGCCTAGAGAGATATACAGCTATTTCGAGAAAGGTTGTCGGAAAAAGTGCACGCGACAATCCTAAAAGGCATTGTGGGTGGTTTTGAGTTCACTGTTCTTTAAAAAAATTTGAAAGAATTGGCACGAAATGCCATGAAAATGTGTTTGCGAGTGCTAAAGGAAAGCATCAAAAGTAGATTCGACAGCTACAGTCGTCAGGAACAGGGTATCGATCATATCCCATATTACCTTTCGGGATTGTCGCGTGCACATTTTGTCCGACAACCTCTCTGGAAATAGCTGTATACCAGATTCAACAGCTGCTGCTCGCGTTACTCCTTTGCAAATCAACTCGGGTTAGCGACGATTAGTTTCAACAGGTCCGAAAAACACCAGCGCTTTGTTTAGTTCCGATAGTATATGTCTGTGTTACTTGTCCCCTAAGGTCGTGGACCCCATACGGTGGTCAGGCAACAGCTTCCTACGCAGTATAGCCAACAAAAAGTAGTGGAGAGTGTGGTATTTGAAAAACGTCCTGGCTGGGATAAGAATTGACGGAATTCAAAGAGAAAGACGGACTGCAAACAGTCATCTACCAGGGTTCGTACAGATTTTTGGATCCAAAATCCAAGACTTTTTCAAAAACAATTATTTCTTTTTTCAGAATCTAGGTTATCAAATAGGTGATCAATAGAGACCTTAAAAACGAAGAAACAAAGCTTTTTTCAGGTGCGCTGCAAACATATGGGCGGGATTGAATAAGATTTCCCCAAAATGAAAAACAATAATTCACTTCTAAAGCACTTGTTATAGCTTTGAAAAAAAAAAAAAAAAAACTCAACGCTTTTTACCATTTGTCCAGACTTTATCTCCGTTTTCCAGACTTTTTCCAGGTCTGGAAAATTGCTGGGCAAACAAGAATTCAAGACGCTGTACGAACCCTGACATACTGAACTTCCGTCCGTTTGGAGTCCCTATAGCCATACATAACATGTTACTTTGGACAATTTTAATTTCAATGCAAGTCTTTTTCTTTATTTCCTTATTTCGCATTCACACTGTATTTTAAATAAATTAATTCACTCTCTTTGGTTTACAATTTGAGCATCTAATGCTAACTGGATATGCTATAACATATCAAACACGCTTTAAGTATTTCCTTTACTACTTTCAAATGCCAGGTAAGTAAATCCTCAAGTAAGTAAAAAAATAAAACAAGTGAAATCCCGCAAGTACTGGCCGCTAGTTCGTTGTTACACAAAAATAAATTCTACAATTACGTTACGTTAAGAAATTAAATTTCCAGTTTTTTGATAAAAATATAACTTGCAAAACTCTATAAAACAACCTAGTACCCCAAAATAAATGCTTTTTCTATTTGTCCTTGCATCGCACCACTAACCTGCGATCAGCTTCTTTTTTAATTTTGCTGCTTTCTGTTTTGGGAGAGGAGAAAAGGCTTTTCCTTCCCGAAAAAAAGAAATGAAGATAAGGAGGGCATCGTTCCATTTTTTAGACCACGATATACAAAAGACGGTCAAAGGAACAAGATTTTGTATGGAAAAAAGCTCCCATAAAAAAGAAATGCAGTGGCACACTGAGACAGAACCAGATTTCGTATTAGTGAAAAATGTACACGAAAATTTTACAGATAAGAGGAAAACAGACAAAAATGTCACACTTCAAAGATATCGCTACTTTGTGTCGCATAAAAGCGCCACACCACGCAAAATCCAGTGATCGGGATGCTGCGAGGTCTTGAGATTTAAGCAGAATATGTAGGTCAAGTCTGTGCGCCTCGGTTTCTTATACACAGGACACTCATAAAACTTCAGCGCATCTTTGTTATCTTTCGAGTCTTTTGCCATAGCGGCCGTATTAACCGCGTAAACGTGAACCACAGGCAGCGCGGTAAACAGAACTTTAGGCGCGGGTTCCATGAGCCTGCAATTTCTTCGATCCCAGCCAGCGCCATCCAGAAACAAGCCATGCACGTAAACTCCTTCTGCAGGGGCAGACGACACATCCTCCTTCATCATTTTGGTGACGTCGTTGGCTAGAGCAACGTTATCGAGCGCCCATCCTTTGTGTGCACGAGTGATTTCTTGTCTCATAGCTGTCAAGAAACCCTATAAGAGAAGAAAAACGTACCTCGATTTATTGAACTGCTATAAGAATTATGACGCTCACAACAATTAAAGAACAAGGTTTTGTTTGAATGGTCATACTTCAAGTTTCTCCTCAACAGAATCATCATGTCACGAAGACTATCGCGCCGCGAAACTTTCAAAAAATTCACTTGCTGTGCAAGCACAGTTTGTCCCATGCACGATATACAATGTGTAGAAAGGAAGAGGGAAACGATGGGCGAAGTTTAAAGATTAAGTTTTCAGTTTTCGCTCTAAGTTTTGGGTTTTTCATCGCCTGCCGAGCTCACGTTGAAAACCAATTTAAAGTTGCCGGTGTTTTGAATTTTTTAAGGCGATGACGCTGACCAGCAAAATACTGTATCGCGCCTTCAAAAACGTATTTCTGCGGTGCCCTCAAAAGTAAGATATATCATGTCCCCAAAATTGACTCCGGGAGTGAAATGTTCAAAGAAATATGGAGAATGACGACCTGAAACGCTAATGAGCGTTCGTAGCATGGACCATTCGCCAACTGGACTTCAAGTCAAGTGCGATAATTAATTTGAGTAAAACTTTTATAAATCCAGATCGTGTGCTTCACACGACACTTGTCACACAGATAAGCATCACAAAAGAAAAGGAGCTGTGGAGCTCTTCGTCTCGTACTTAGTTCTAAATGTTCTTAATATTTTAGTTAACGGTAGCACTCGGAGCCGTCTCCTAAAAGATATTTCAATCAATGAATGCCTCCTAAGTTCCCAAAACTTGTAATTGTCAGAAAAGGATTTTGAAGAAACAAGAAGAGACAGAGGGTGTCAGGGTGACAAGGTGTACTGAAGTTGTAATTTTTAGGGTTTGCTGTGATATAAAGTACAGAGATGGCGAACATTTTATAACTCTGTATAATTTACTTTTCCACCCATCTTTGGGGATATTTCACTACCAACTGAGACGAAATCGTTCGGTAAAAGGGGAGACCGTAGTCTTACCTGAGGATTGAAGAATCCAGTCATCCAGAACACACTGGGCCTGCCTTCAAATAACCAGGACGAAAACTGATTATTGCGCTCAATCAGTTCGGTAAACCAAAAACCGAGGGTGGTCGAATCCCAGGATATCTGTCAGAATGAGATAAGGGTAGGTTTAAGAGATAAGTCGAGTTCTTGCATAATCTGACGCAAGGGAGATTTTTTAGCTGTAAGGTCTTGAAAAAGGTAATTAAATTTCTGCTTAATTTTTCACTTCTCTTTCCTTATTTTTTTGGATTGACCATAAACTTTGTTATGTCCACTAGAAATTCGAACAAGAAAATGTTATCAAAGAATTTCTATTGTCCTTACTTGGTCAGTAATTGTTCAAAAATCAGGGTATTTGATCGTTGGTAGTTACTTCATGTAACATGCACATGGCCTTACGATTAAGCAGTAGTATTACATTAAAAAGAAAGTAGATGCCTGCTACTCTATCCCGCTATTCTGCGGTCTAGAATCAACCTCATATTTTCAGCCCCCAAAGCGAAATTAGCTATGAGGACAGAAAGTCTGATTCAGCCTCCAGTGGTAAAAAAGTGGGGCAACAAACAGCCACGTCAGAAAACTATTTTAGCCTTCTCTCTGACTCATTTTAGGGAGCCATAGAAGCCCTTGACTATTTTAGCCCAAATTTAGGTAGCCGAATTAAACCCTAACGAGGTACCCTACCTTTTTCCAAAGGCCAGGCACTCGAGCGTCATAAATGTTGTCCAAAGCGTCCTTAAGGTTCTCGCTCATGATAATGGTTCCATCGATAGCGAGTTTAAGATCCACCAGTGTGTTCCTCACAGCTGTTATCACTCTCTGCATGCGGTCAATTTCTTGCCGAAGGAAAATATTCATGGAGGTCAGCGCACCCATTTTCTGGAGACGCGCTTTCACCTGTTGCGAATTAAGGAAAGAAAGGTGGGTCAATTAAAAAAAAAACATAAAACGATCTGACGCATGGCGTCCTGCAGAAGCGGTCGTTCAAACTGACCTTTCGGTACACTAAGGGGATAAATTAATGCAAGGATAAAAGCACAGTAAACTACGTAAACTGAGAACGCTTTCTTCAGAAACAAGCCCAAAGAAAGTTCAACTTCCGAAACAATTGTTAATAAAGCTGACATTGACAGTATATGATGATTGTAAACGAAGCCGAATGTTTTTGCTGAGAATTGCAATTTTCATGGACATCTTAGACCTGCGGAAATATATTGGACATTTAAGATGAGCGGGAGACTGGGCCGGTGATGAATCGAAACGCATTATGGGACTGTTTGGATGATGAATTTTGACCCAGTCCAACCTTGTAATCACTAATACGCGCAACCTTGTAATCACTAATACGTCACTTCACATCTCCCATAATGCACCTTAATTGCCCCCCGCCCCCCCCCCCCCCCCCAAAAAAAAAAAAAAAAAATTCAATTTCTCTTTGGATGGCTGTACTAATAATACCCAGGAGAAATGAAAAACAAAGGTTATGCAAAATCAATACGGTGCATTATAAAAGATGTGAAAGTGGTGTATAAAATAAGCAATAGTGTTCCCAAAACTGCCGCATAGTGTAATACGAGCCAACACCAATCCAGTCTCACTCCCAACCTCAGAATGACCAATAAAGTTCTTAGTTGTTCGCTAAATAACCAGGAACTAAATGATATTTAGGAAGTGCGCATACAGCTAAAATCTTCCAATACAAATACTTTAAGCGAGTTAAGGCAGTACGTCATTTCCGAGCTCCAAAAGCCTTACTTTGAAATTGAGACCGAGTGCAGAACCTTTCAGGTGAGAAGGATTACGTTTGCATACAAACAATAGAAAAAGAAATGAAAAGAAACAAAGAAGAAAAACTAAAAGCAACACTAAAAAGGTCAATTGCAGAGAAAAACAAAGGAAATACTAAAAGCTGTGAAAAAGCTTACGCACGAACGAGCACAAGATAGCACAAGATAAGTTGTATTCCAGGGAAAGTGCCTGACCTCGAAAGGAACGTAATCCGCCGGTAACTTATCCAACATTTCAGTGGCTTGACGCGCTACAAGTGATTCACGAGTTTCTCCTGATCCTCCAGCGCTGTCTTTCGGTTGGATATTCACAATTGTTTCCAACACGTCTGAAGTGGTCTTCGTTTGGTATGTTATATCAGCGTTAGGGTGAAGACCAAAAACCTGAAAAAAGTAAGGACAGTTCAAGATGTCGAGTTAACATTTGCATGGAAATTCTCCATAAAAAAGTTTACTACACAAGCACGTGGGTTTTCATCAAGTTTGAAAATACGAGTGTTAAAATATGAGGGTTAAAAACTTATTAAAACACAAATTGCTATTTATTTTGACCGGGTAGTGTGTTAATAATAAATTTCCTAGAATATCGTAGCCTCTCAGCAGTGTTTGACAAGATTTAAACACATTCCTTCACTTGACCACTTTCTTGCTTTTTCTCTATGAATTTTGAAGGCTAATTTTACGATAGTTGTAAAGAAATTGTAGGAAACTATTGCCATGGGGCTGACCTACGATTAGGCTTTTTTCGTTTCTTTTTTATGAAGTCGGGAAATAGTCAGGCCGCATATTTTTTTTTTAAATGGGGAAAAAAGAATTCCTGCTAGTGAGAGGCATACAGAAATGCAGATAGAGCATGATCTTGTTATACACTGGCGGTGTACCCCTTCGGTTAAAAAATAATTATTGTTCCTGAAGCAATAGCTTATAGCCTTTGCTATAGTTGGGAGCAGTTCAGTTTAAAGTCCTGCTAAAATCATCTCATTACTGTGAACTGCTTTAGTTGCATATTTAACCCACAGTGGGCCACATAATCACAAGATAAAGAAAGGGGTTTCCGTTACCCTACCTCTGGCGTATCTGACATTGGCATTTCATCGATATGAGCCTTAAAATCAGCGATCTGTGCACAGCGAGGGATATTGTATCCTTGGTAGAACTTAAATGTGTCTTTAAACATTTCCTGACTGAACCATACTCGCGCGTAAGTGTTGAGTAAGCGTTTGTCAAAGTCATCAGTGACACGCCCGCCATATTGGACCTCACCAAGCATGTAATGTACTGTTACCCACGACACACCCTGGAAAGAGAAAAAGTGAATTTGTTTAAAGGGGCTGTGACGCGGTTGTCTAGATTCTCTTGTTAACCCTTCAAAACCTAATATCAAAACTCAAATTCTCAAATTTATTGTTCCTTTACGTTTCCTATAGAAGTAGTGTTGAGAGGTTGTTAAAGTACCAATAACTGGATGGATGATCGGTGATCATGTCTTGTGACCTCCCTGTATTATAAAGCATTGATATTGATAAGGAGGAATTTGATGCTGATCACTCTTTCTGGCTTATAGAGTTAATGTTGCCAGCTACGCGTCGTCTTTCAATAAGGAACATGACGTTAACGAAAAACACTTCTTGTAAATGGCAAAATTACAGTTTTAAATAAACAAGTTTGTCTTACCAGAATTATATCAAACGTTAAAAACAACACAAATGAACTTTGAAAAACTGTTAGCCTAACAAGCTTTCGAAACCCCAAATTCAATCCGCGTAATTCTTTATCGAGTTTGTCCATCCGTGCCTTATCTTGTGTTTGCTCTGTTATTTATACCTTCTATTAATGCTTAAAGCAGTTACCGTTTTGTTTCACTCTATTTGGTGGCAGTTCTATTTGGCGGTAACAATATCAAAAATCCAGCTTGATTTACCTATAGAAGCTCATGATGAAAAAAAAAAAAAAAAAAAAAAATTGGGAAAAATGAAAGATAAATTCACATTAAACTCCAATCGAGCTCAAATTTGCATTTCATCATGGCCTTAATGTACCGAACCGTGAATGGAGTTTTTTCATGCCTTTTTCAAGAAACGCTTGCCCGGGGTGCAAAACACTTACCGCTTTGGGGTCGATATCATCCAGATGGTTCTGAATAAACTGCACAGAAGCTGTTAAATCAGCAGAGTTGAACTCATAAGGAATATTCCATCCTAAAGGACCAAACTTACGACGCTCTTGTACGATGGTGTGTAGGAAAGCTGTAGCATACAGCATGGGCTTCCACTGCGGCATGTTTGTGACATCAAGTTGATCCTAAGGATAAACAATATACAACCTTATAGAACAAAATTTCAAGCGTTCTTTCGCAAAGTCCCTGGTGATCATTTTTACTGTTTCCAAAACAGGTACACAGTCTTCATTACAAAGAAATATTGACGCTAAGCAAGTCATGGCTGGAATGAGTTTACATATGACTTGGTGGGAAAGTGGCGCGACTCTTCTTAGGTAGTCAAGTAAAGCAACGAGGGAAAAAAATCAATCACCACACACGAGGCAGTATGGCCGAGAGGTCAAAATACTGGCCTTGCCATCTGAATGTCTTGAATTCAGGTCTCGCCCTAACCACTAGCTGGAATTGTTTGTCAATTGTCCCAAGTTCACATCCTCGGCCATGTTTATAAATTGCCAACTGGTTTGCCTCCTGTCTGTTATTAAATTACTTTGGTATACAGTTGATTGTAGCACCCGTAGACACTGCATAAATGATGCCCTAGTCTCACACTGTCTGATACATATTGAGCCTCGTGTCATTGTTTCCTAGTCAAATTATTTGTAACCTGAATGTGAGGCTGTCAATGTACAAGTATTGTAATCGAAATATCGGCGCCATTTGCGCGACATGTCTATGAGTTTAAACTACAGACCTGTGTGATGCCAGCGTAGGTTCTCTTCAGACCCGCTTTAATGCCTTGCGGAGGTTCGTTGGTAAACTTGATAGACGACTGAAGAAGGGTAATAGGAAACTTGGGATGAACCTCAGTTGTTATCCACAGACGGAACTTCTCATTAACATTCTCAGTTGACGTAATCTGCAAAACAAATAACAAGGACAATAGAGGTTAAGTATCACATGAACGTCAAACGGCAAACGCGAACTTGTACCACGTGACCAAGTTTCCCCTCGCCTACTGTTCATTATTTCTACACATAAATTAGTAGTTCCACGCAATTTTTTATCCAAAAGAATTTTCTGAGGTGTTTTTCTTTGCTCATTTTCTATTTTTAGAAATTCTCAACTTGAATCTGACGTCTGCCGTTTGGCGTATACGGGAAGCTTAAACTCTCTAATAATCTCGACTTCCTGAGCGGGACTAACCATGCTGACAATGCTTACGATGGAAAACACCAATGCAAGCATGAGTGAGGTTTGCAACTTAACATTTTCAAATAAACTATAATGCACCTTCTTTACCCTCCAAAATCTTGCAGAACCATTGCCTTCGATTTCTCTTGGGACGACTGAAATACCCAGGAGAAATTAGAAACAATAGTAAAGCAAAATTTTGAGCGGTGAACAAGGTGCATTATGCAACAATCACAATGAAGTAACCATAGTGTTACTAATCCCCCCCCCCCCCCCCCCCCCCAGCCCAGTAAATCAGCACCATCGCCTTATGAAGACCAGCACTAGGCACTCGAGATCATTGTCGAGATCAAATGCAAAGTGTTTATGTGACAAAAGCGAGCCTATGGTTACCATTACGCACAAAAAAAACATCATCGATATCAATTGTCCATCGGGAGACAAACGATTAAAGAGCCTATCGATACCATAACCGTTGAAAATCAATCTAAAGGTTATTGGAATAGATAAATATATCGAGACGAACTTATCCAAGCATCATTGTTAGGATCAGCGAGGATACTCTGCTAGGCAAACCGATGTAAAGCAAATTAACGCTGCTGTAAAAAAACGAAATGTTGTCTCCTACCGTTTCTAATAACTCGTCCATAAAGTTGAGTCCCAAGTGACAGTTCTGCAGTAGCACCCAGCCTCCCTCGTTCATAAACTGAGACAGTAATCGTCGCGCATGTACCTCTTGACCTTGACCCATGGAGATGGCTCGACAGTCTGTGATGGACGAACGAATAATTGAGATATGATTGCAAATAACTGCGTTTGATTATGCCATTGCACATCGTATTCACTATCTGTCTTCTCAATGGCTAAGTGCACAGTTACTGCTGAAAATCAGCGCAATCTACATATTGAGTTATCAGCTTGATAAGTGAAAAATCTGTAGGCTGCGTGTGCAATGCATGATTTCTGTGTTCTGTAAGACAGAGCGTTTGTTAAGATTTCTCTATAAAAATATAATAAAACTAGAGGTAACCATTGATTACAGATCCGCGTTCGTCAATCGAGTCGAAAGGAGTCCAGTTTCCCGGCCGAGATGCCCCTGGTAAAATTAATAGGCACGGCTAATTTGCAATCACCCATGATAGCTCGAGAACTTCTGCCTTTGTGCCACAGGAACACCAGATTACGATGCGTTCTGAGGAACGCGACAATCGTTAGAATCGGTTTTCAGCCGAGGAAAAAAAGAGCAATGACCTCTCAACCTTAACTATCCTGCATATCACAAAAAATATATCTGATAAGCATAATTGTTTTTGACGGTGTCAACAAGAGCAGGCATTGTATTTTAACTGAAATGAAAAGCACTTTACCATGTTTGAACACACGTAGCAGTCAACAGAAGGGCATTAGGCTTATTTAACAACAAAACGGGAACGTCATTTAACGACGGCGAGTGCAAATTAAACATCTGGCTTGACCAATGGCAGGGAGGCAAATTGGGCACCCGAAGTCGAGTTTAGTCGTTTCCGCGCACTTTCCCGTCGTGATCCCGTCGCGTCCCGTCGTGATCACGTCGCGTCCCGTCCTGTCCCGTCCCGTCCCGTCGTCGTCCCGTCCCTGTTCTGTTGCTACATCAGTCTTTTATAAATATGCACGCCTCGTACTGATACGAACATTTGACTGAATGCACGTTCGAAGAAGCGTAAATAAAACAGCCCATTGCTTTCCCTTTTTATAACCAGTTCAGAATATTTTAAACTGACTGGTACGTATGATTTAAAAGGAAAATAGTGGCTTATGCGAATGATCTTCAATAGAAAATAACAACATGTGGCAAGAATATTTACCTAGTCTCTGTTTCTTTGCCAAAGCCTCAATGGAAGCAGTAGGATCAGAACCCATCGATAAGAAACAAATCATTGGCGTTCGGACGTCACTTTCCTCCCACATGGCTTCCAGATTTAGAATTACGCCTTCTGCATACTGAAAAACAACACAAGAAGAATCGCTTGTTACTTAGCTTCTTCAGTTTTCTGCGGGCTCTAAAACCTGTTTAAAAATAGCTTGTGTTGAAGATGCGCTCTATCTTAGGCCTTTATGCTATCATCTCTCATGAAATATGCGTCTTATTAGAGTTCGTAAGTCACAAGAAGCTGCACACACAATGTACGCAAACTAACAAACTGACAACTATGAGAACCGAACAAGAACATTTGACACCCGGGTACCATACGTCTCAGGCCTAAAGTAACAATCACGAACACAACATATTTGATGAGATACATTGAAAGGAGGTTTGTCTGATCTCCTTATTTGTGCTTTCTTGGTAAAGCATAAAAATGAAGGGCAATGTCAGACCACTAACCGATAAAAGGAAATCATCGACAAATTCTACTTAACAGAGATCCACCGATCTCGCCCCTTGTATGTGTCGTTATTGCGTAAATAACATTTATAAATATAATTCTGTATGAACACTACCCAGTGCTTTACCTCTTTCCCAATGGAATCAGTGATATAACGCCGGGCTTGATTAATGGTACGATCTGGACACCAGGCCCTGATAAGAAGCAGCTTTCTGAAAGTGTCGAGAGAGCCCTGGTAACCATCTGGAATGGGAGCGTCTTCTGGTGCTTCAGAGTCAAACCAAGTCTTCCAAGCTTTACCAGACTCGTTGTTTGCAACCTATAAAACATTATAACAAAAACAATAAAACCAAGGTATTATGCCGGCTACATTGTAAAACAGATCAGTGTGTTCTGACATGTTGAGAACTGAAGCATTATTCTTAAGCCTAACTAATTGGTATAGGATTTAATGGAGCCGAAACCAATTGTGGAATTGCACGCATTTTAGGCATCCTACTGATGAACAGTTGCGACACGTAGATATATATTTTTTAGCAACTAGGAAAATTTGCAGTCTGTCTACTTTGAATTATTTCTACGACAAAAGCATAAGCACAACAAGTACGTCACAATTTTGGGATTATTTCTTTTCCGTCACTGTTCGACTACAACGTGAAATTCCTTGATGCGATATTACGGTTTTATGGAGGACGTAACCTGTTGGCTTGATTTCCGCCACACTCCTGAGTCCGGTCTTGGGTGCAGATTATTTTCCCGAACAGTGGCTGGCAATAGAGCCATCCATTCGTTATCATCAAATTTGCATACGGTCTTAATAATTCAAATCACTTTAATCCTGTGACGTTTCCGCCGCCGTCGCCGCTCTGTTTGTATTTGGAATGCAGAAATAAGCAAAGAATAGATGAGCGTTAAAACAAATGAACGAATCAATATTCAAAAGCAGACCTGTCCAAGAAGCTGGGTGAATTGAGGAAGTTTGCTAAGCTCTACCAGATTCAACCAGGTCATATCAAGGATCCACTTTTTTGGCTTAGGTTCCACAGCATTCAAATCTAACGCGGCTCCACCTGTAAAACAAAAACAGGAGAAAAAGTTAAAGAATAAGACTGTCATGAAAGCAGGGTGCAAAGAAAGTCAGTTTGCACCCTGCCATTCGGGCAAGCTGTAGCTAGCATGTATCCACAAGTCATCTCAACTAGCCCCAAAACTCTTTTTGATTAGCAGGATTGATTACAATCCTTATGTAATTTGAATTTCCCAAAAAACCAGCACTTGCCTGTGAGGTAAGTTAAGAACAAAATTCACTAGCCCCGGGCTATAGGACACGACTTTCTTTGCACGTTGAGAAAGCCAGCAAGCGATTCAAGATGACTCTAGCGTTCGTAACCTTTATATTCTGCGTAGATTTATCTTACAGCATGTTTGATCATTCTTTACAGTTTAAAGTACGATTAAAAGAATCATTATACGTTTCTGGAATACTGCCCGCCCACCCCTCCCCTACGCCAACATTTTGCCCTAAGTGAGAACTAAGTATTAACGTTGGCTTAGGGGAGGGGTAGGTGGGCAGTTTCCCAGAAACATATACATAGAAAACACCCTTACAACTTCGTATGGACCGACGCACTGGAAGAGAGGCGTATTTTCATTTCATTCTAAAAGAATGGAATTGATAATTTTACCACTGGCAGAACTTTTTAAGGTGTCATCATAGCGAATTTCTATCATCTCTATTGTGAAGTTTTTATACTTGAAATATTATTTTTCTCTATTAATTTTTTCATTTGTTTCATCAATTCAAGTCTTGCTTACTTAATTCTGGGATTTGCAATGCTAATTTTCGGACGAAAGACTCTGTTACACCACATTGCAAAGCACACCGCAAAGAATTTGCAATAGTAGCAGACAAGTAGAAAACAGAGCGCACGTAAAAGCAGGAAAGACGAGAGTTTACTTCGGTAAACCTGCTTACCTTTGATAAGAACTTGAAATTCTTCATGGCGAATCTTCTTCTCCAACAGGTCAATCTTCAAAGTGAGCAAAAGAGTAAACAAAAACTTGTGTTCCTCGTACAAACCACGGGTCGTGTATCGAAACACTTCAAACGTAAGATACTCAATGATGTTCTGAATTCGCTTGGCGGGAATTGGCGACTTTTGAGAACGTGCCATGGAAATGTCAAACAATCCAAGGAACTGTCTCAGAGAGGTCTGGTACATAACGTTCACGTAGGACATCTCGACAATCAGGAAATACAGGATGCTACCTCGTGTGGCCACTGGAATGGGGAGAAAGAAAAATTTAAGATTAGCTAAACGAGAGGCAAAAGGAAACAGAAATTTTCCTACATGTACAGAGAGGACAAGAAAATGATTGTAAAATGGTAGCATTTTTTTTATCTTCGCTCTAACAGTGACGAGTGTAAACTAAACAAATCTGAAAATTAAAAAAAAAGAAAAGAAAAGAAAAAAAGAGCTACATAAGATGACGGATCAGAATTTCATGACAACGCATGTTGGAACCACCTTGCACTGCATAAGCTACCTTACAAGGAGTAAGAGCTTGAAAGTATTTGGCATTTCAATGTAAAAATGGATAACGCAGACAAACAATAGTTAGAACCACCTTGTCAATTATGATAAACAGTACCACAGTAGGCAATTACTGCATAGTAGCTGCCATTTGAATAGTCAGAAATCGGCTTGACAACGTAAAGATGCCTTAAGACACAACAGTGGAAAAATCATAAACTGGAGGAATAGATCCGACTCAATAAATAGCTCTAACAATTCTGTACTAACCAGGTCGATACTCTTCTCGAGCAGTGTTGATCTTCAATTCCGTTTCTGCGGCAACCAATAGCTTTTCACTGACTTCCTCTGATGTTGTCTTGGTTACGCTGAGAACCTGGATCAATGACTCATCTTCGACGAGAGAGCCCTGGGTACTAGTCAGTCTGTACAGCAGATTATCTTCCAAGTCTTTCATTTTTCGTTTGTTTGCAGTCACTTCTTCCATCAACTTGGTGCGCTCAGCCTCTAATTCCTAGACAACGAAAACTAGCTTAACTAAACAGCAGCACTGAATTTAAAGTTGATAATCTGAGATAAGAGTATATTTAAGGTTCAACATGTAGGCGTCTAGTGAACTAAGATGTTTAATTCATTAGTGCTGAAATTTTTTCTTGGCGAAAACCCAGTTCCCGTACAACGCCTACAACTAGGCGCGATGAACATTTCATACGATAAGATTTCATCCATACAAAATGTCACTGGCCAACAATATGTGCTTGATCTCAAAATAATGCCCGCTGTGAAACAGCATTCATTCAGAAAATACAAACAAAAATATTTGTTTGCTAAATACAGCTTTCTGCTCTTTATATTAGGAATCCTGGTCGCTTATCGACCGTCGCAAATTTCAGAGACGCAAAATTGTATAGTAATTACTAGTCATGACTTTTAACATTGCAAATCTCCACATTATTCCTGTATTTTCGAAGCAAAAACAGACATGTTACCTGCTTCTCTGTTAAGATTACTCTTCCCAGTAGCTGATCTTCCAGGCCGCTCATTGTTACGGTGAAGTCGATGATTGAAGTCTTGGCACTTACTTCAGGAGTGTACGAAGGGTTACCAAGCTTAGTTGTAACGTACAACCGGAAGCCATCCATCACGTCAACTTCCTTGTCACCAACTTTGACCTAACAAATAAACAGTAGATAGTGACTGCAATACAATAAAAATTAAACGGCTTTTACATTAATTTCGAGACTGCTTTGGTAATTTGTTGATCAAGTGGCCATGGGAGGGTTCATACAAAAAATTGCAGTCATTAATTAAGAACTTTTCAAGGACCAGATTCCATTTTCAAGGCTACCTTCCAGGAATGTAAATCACAGATTTGTACATAAATGGACAACCCCAGTCCAAGCTAACGGGACCTGAACTGTTTGCTTCACCAGTTTCTTTACATTGTTCAGTTCACTGGTCTTAAATTTTAAAAAAACACTTAATGTAAATCACCTAAAACTTCTTTGGGCTATGATTTATACTCTGTCCTGGACAACCAAAAAGCATTAGCAAACAGTTTCCAGACCGCTACATTCAAAAGTGAAGAAATTTCAAGGACTTTTCAAGAAAAAATGGAATTCAAGGACTTTTCAAGGACTCCACCTAAAATTCAAGGACTTTTCAAGACTGTGCGAGGGTACCATCGCTGTGGCCCCACAAGCTGACGACCTCCTTCTCTCATAAAGAACAGATGGCTATTGACAGAAACGTATACTGATTCAAAAGTTCTTCATTTTTTTGGCCTAGAATAAACAAACTCGACCGCGATTTCTTGCATTGGCCTTTTTTCTTGTTTGCCCCCTGAGAAACCACGTGACATTGCTTCTATCCCATCAGTCCTTAAGCGCGTGGAAAGATGACGGGTATCGTGAATAAGGTGTACATAATGGAGCACAAATTCTCCAAATTTTCACTCAGGTTCTTAATCTGAATAAGGTTCTCATGAGCGGATTTTTTAGTATTCTGCCCCACTTATGGAACCAGTGTCGTGTACCTTTTTGCGAACGTCCGCGTGCGAAGTACACGCGCTCTGAGCGAGTGGACGTTTTTATGTAAGCTTCACGTTGCTTTGAAATAATCTTGTAATGTCTGGAAAAGCGAACTACTCAAAAGTTGATGTTAATGTATCTGTTTACTTTATTCTTGTTTCAACCCTGTTATTGTAATTTTTTTACTTTGAGACTTTTCCTTCCCGCCTCGATTAGCTAGGCTATTCTGCGGGCAAGGATCAATGGTTATATGTATCCTAAGTGTTTAATAAACTTGAAACTTGCTTCGAATTCTGTCTGATTTATAGTTTAATTGGTTGGCCAGAATGACCACTTTGGTTTGTGGTTTACAGTGCAGAAAAATCATGCGATCTTTATCTGGAAGATCATGACTCTCTTACTTCAGTAACACCGATGCCGCGAGTGAAGGCATAACTTACCTTGTACGTCTTTCCAGACTTGATAAAGTTCTTCTCCAACACGTTGTCAAGCGCCGGGTCGAGTTCTTCGCCGACATCTTCTATGATCAGCGGCCTTCCTAAGGAGAGCGAATCTTCCAAATGTGTTCGGAAATACTTGTGGTTCAAAGCTGTGATCTAAAATGGAACAAAATCAACGTTTTGATCGATGCAAAAAGGTCTGAAAAACGCAATAATTTCCATTAAACACAATAATTCATATAAAACTTTTAATACATTTGTCAAGAAGCAAGGTTTCGCGGCGGCAAAACTAAATAAGGAGATAACAATGGGACTCTTTGGACTTAAGATATATCTGAAAGCAAAAAAAGTTCAGAAACAACGCTGGTTATTCAAGCCACTGAGCTATCGCCATTTGTAATCCTCCACAAAATTGGGGATTTCAAGTTCACATGTTCTACAATTTTTCGAGCCCCTGTTAAACAGTATAATATAGAGATGAGATAAGTAACTTAAGCTGTGTTGATCTAATATCGGCATTTTGCTTGACTGACATAAAATAAATAAATTCATATCAGTGAAATCATGATGGGTGCTTTATATTTGAAATAACAAAATCAAATGAAGGGTCCTACTTGTAGCTCGTTAGGTCCTTCTTTCTTTCGGATCCATGCTTTGCCTTGGCCCTGCGCAAAAACAAATTGAACTCCTTTAGCAATTAGTTAGCATGTAACATCTCTATGTTACTGTGGGGGAGGGCAAAAAAAAGATGTGACGTCATCACGATGAAGATTTCTAAGGCGAATAAGAGACTCTAATTTGGGTCGACCTAAATTAAGTTGAGTTAGGACGCGTCGAACCAATCAATTGAATCAGACCAAAAAACAAATCAGTTTCCCCTGAACGAGGCTAAATATACATTACCACACAAATGTTTAATTTATTAGTTTAGTTCGTCGCATGTGAAGATCGACGTTTGTCCCGGAGACTATTTTCAGGCGTTCTTTCCATCTTCTGGACGATCCAAACTCATTCAGACGAACTCGAGCCAGACGTCGAACTTTTCATCACCTTGACTCACTAAGTTTGGTTCGTCTCATGAAAAGTTCGACGTTTAGCCCAGGCCTAAGTCACTGAAAGACGCAAATATGCCGCGGTTCAGTTGACATATATCATACCTGAGGGCTCAGGTTTAAGTCACTGAAAGACGCAAATATGCCGCGGTTCAGTTGACATATATCATACCTGAGGGCTCAGGTTTAAGTCACTGAAAGACGCAAATATCCCGCGGTTCAGTTGACATATATCATACCTGAGGGTCAATAAGAAGAGGATAACGTGAAGCCTTGGTGACGATAATACCGTTCTGAACTGACAACTCATCACTTGGAAGGCCCTGCAGAGCCCACTCGCCGATCGTTGCAGCATCTGTCAGCATGTTCACCAAGTTCAAATCCTTAAACGAAAAACATGTAAGGTAACATTCCAGTTGAGTGGACACAAAACCAATTCTCAGAACACACCTTCTTCAAAAGGAAATGCAATAGTTCCGCCTGGTCATCAAGGGCAACACGAGCGTGTCCGCATTAAATGTATTCCTTTCACGTAACACAAACTTACGAATCCCGAGACAGCGAAGGTTAGCACTGAACTTTAAAAAATAATTGCGGGAACGGCTGGTGCAAAACTAGAGAATAAAAAAATAGATCAACTTTATTTTATTATTACCTCCGAGAAAGGAATCTTCACTTTTCTCATTTCTTTCTTCCAGTTATCCAGCAGTAGATTCCTAAACGATTGGTTGAATGGGCCAGAGTAGGATAAAAAGCCTGTGGCCAAAAGCACATCACCGACCAACCTGAAAGTTAAATTAACCCGCTAGCTTAATTCTTTTTTGTTGGTGGTACGCTCAACAACAAAAGTTACTTGACACAGTGCTAGAACAGCTCCCGGCGCCCAATTACGATTAGAAAACGGAGCAAAAAGGTTCGTGTTGCAATGTACGAATATAAAATCAACTACAAGGATCCAAACGCATGTTCCTCTTGTATGCCTCGTTTCTCAACTTAACCATTGTAAATACCCCACTTTTTGTAAAAAGTCCTTGGCCGGACAGGTAAGATAATAACCTGATTAACCAAGCCGCAGCCGTATTACGATAGATTACCCTAGAATAATGATTCATGAAAGTTCGGAGCAAGCACAGGATATTTTGTTCCAAGTACTTTGAAAATGGATCTCTGGAACCCGGGTGGGGTTTTGGTCCAAACAGGTGAAAATTACTTAATTATATTATATTATATTGCACGTTAGTCAACCAAACACTTCAGGTCCTTCAGGACGATAAACTTCTTCGCAGCCGCGCGGGCCGGAATCAAACAATGTTTACCGCCCCCTGGCTAAAGAGGAGAATATCAGCGCGACGAATAAAATCAGAATTAAGAAACGATTCAAACCTCTGAATCTGTTGATCAAACTTCTTGCTTTGTTCAGTCCACCTTGTCTTCTCACCGCCCAGTCCATCGATCAGCGCCGTAGCATTCGCCATCTTTCTCCTGCACGCTTCAGCGTCATCAACCAGTGTTTGCTTGTCACGCATTGCCTGATCGTATTTTGCCTGTACCAAATCCAACTCACGCTGTTTTTCGTCCAACTGTGCTTGGGCTTCATTAAGCTCGCTCGTTGCTTTTTGTAAACGTGCTTCTTGTATTATCAGATTGGCCTTAAGAGTGAAAAATTTTAAAAATGGTCATATACTGTAGCCTGTGGAAACAGCCGACATTGTGTGACGCCACCACTGGTATTCTCGCGAAATGGCTTAATAATAATAATAATTTTAATAATAATAATAATAATAACGCGAATATTTATACAGGATAACCTATCAGTTCTAAAAAGAGTTGTTATCAACAGGGTCCTGTAATTATCTCAGAAATAGCTAAAAAAATAAAGGAGAAAATCGAAAAAAATAAAATAAAATAACACTAAGAAATCTAAGATGTAAAAATCAAAATCTGTAAAAATCATCGACTTACAAGACTGAAAAGAGTTGTGAATTATGGAATACTATTGAAAAAACTCTTTTAAATTACTCGTAAAAAGAAACCTAGAATTTAAATTTCTTAAATGCCGAGGAGAAACGAGCACAGGAGTTCCATACTGAGGACGCGTCACTAACCAGATCTGCAAGGATGGGGAAGCAAATTTCCAACCAATCGCAAGCCCTACCCAGATCTGTGTAGTGCTTCTGATTGGTTGAATTGAATCTCCCACACGACACAACCAATCACAAGCACTACCCAGATCTGGGTAGTGCTTCTGATTGGTTGAATTGAATCTCCCACACGACACAACCAATCACAAGCACTACCCAGATCTGGGTAGTGCTTCTGATTGGTTGAATTGAATCTCCCACACGACACAACCAATCACAAGCCCTACCCAGATCTGTGTAGTGCTTCTGATTGGTTGAATTGAATCTCCCACACGACACAACCAATCACAAGCACTACCCAGATCTGTGTAGTGCTTCTGATTGGTTGAATTGAATCTCCCACACGACACAACCAATCACAAGCCCTACCCAGATCTGTGTAGTGCTTCTGATTGGTTGAATTGAATCTCCCACACGACACAACCAATCACAAGCACTACCCAGATCTGGGTAGTGCTTCTGATTGGTTGAATTGAATCTCCCACACGACACAACCAATCGCAAGCCCTACCCAAATCTACCAATTGCGCGTCATCAGTATGGAATTTCTGCGCTGCTTTTTCAAACGTCATTTCGCAGGGAAACCATCAGTGGTGTCGCGAATCATCTTTGTTTTCTCAGGCTACATATACTGAAGACATGCCTGCTAAACGTTAAGCGGCCCACATCTAACGGTAAAACCTGTAGCAGCCTTTTGAGGTCTACGTTCATGGAGGGGAGGAGAGAAACTCAATTTTTTTAGAGTTTCTAAGGCATGGTTACCAACGCTTGCATCGACCGTTAAAATGGCAACAAAAGTTTACAAAAGAGAAATAGGCGTCGCCGGCCCTTGTTTAAAACCCATACCACTAAAGAATGCTTTAGCTTCCTACATGTCTTCTGGGAAATAGCAGTTGGTGTGTGAAGTATATCTTCTGGGCCCAGTTGTTCGAAAGCCGGTTAGCGCTAACCCAGGGTTAAATTTTAACCCGGGTTTCTTTATCTTTTTATCAAGAGCGCTCTCTCGGATAATTTTCTCTATTCTTTTTAGAGTATCCAATCACCAAATTGTAGGCAAAGAGAATTAGACTGAATTTGCTTTTAAGCCCTCATATCTGAGTTCAAATTTCGCATTAACCGTGGGTTATCTTAACCCAGCTTCGAACAACCCGGCCCTGGTCTATAGCTTCTACAGCTTAATCATAAATCAAAACGGCACAAACACTGTACCTTGAGTGGAAGAACTTCTTTGTTGACACCATAGAAGAATGCCATAGCTCTGGTCCAAGATGCCAGACCAGCCACGTCACCACAAACCTTCTTGGCGTTCTCCATAGTATAGTCCTCCATTTCTAAATACGGCATTAGCAGCTCAACTGTTTCTTCATTGATGGAATCCTGGTAGACAAACGGGATAAAAGTGCGTTTTATCAAATTAAAACAACAACCTCGCACCGAGGTTTCTCCTTGAAGGGAAATTTTGTAACAACCTTCAGGACAAACGGGCAACAGAACTGAAAATTCTTGAAGAGACTACTGTGCTAATACATATGATACATCATACGTGTGAACCGCGGGTTAAAGATAATAAATATTTGATGAAAAGAACAGCGAAGACATCACTGGTACAAAGTGGGTGTCGAAATGTGATCGTGAATATAATAATATTTTTCAACCTTTCTTTAAAGTTCCTACATGACAGGCTCCCAAGCAGGCTCCTGAATTTCTTCAAGAAGCATTCATTATTCGGGAAGTAATGTTACATACTGACAAAGCGTTTATCGGGTTACCTTTGCGAAAGTTAGCAAGTTGTTCAAGAAGCCACCGCCACTCATCATTTTAAGGGACTCGCTCCAAGAAGGTTTACAGCAGGGCCTCTCAGGGTCGGCTGTGACTGGATCAACCTTTCTAAAGAACAGCAGCAACACACAGTCCATAATGCGCATGATCAGGTGAGGTGGCTTGGCCAGTTTTCTGACTGTGGCAATGTGTGCAGGTTTGATGGTCTGCAACGCGGCTTCTGCTTCTTCCAACGCAGGTTTAGCAGCCTCAAGCTTTTCCTCTGCAACTGCTTTGTCTTCCTATTGGTCGAAAAACAGCATGTTTAGTGTATCGCACTGGTTCCTTCCATCAACCCCGAGTAATTTTATTTATTGATTTATTTATTCATTTATTTACCGTAAATCCTCTATTAACCCCCCCCCCGGGGGGGCGGGCTCATTGATTTCAAACACATTTAAGGGAGGGTTTATAGAGACAGGAGGACTTATTTGAGACGGGGGGGGGGGGGGGGTCTTATTCAGTTTAGTAAAGAATATGGTATCAGCTCTCCATAAAGAAGAAGAATGTGAAGAAGAAAAGCTTAAGTACAAGACGTTGGAGGTCATGCAGCTGAGTATCAAAAACAAATCCGAACCTCCAGCTGGTGAATAAACCATCCTGGATCAGTCCACACGAAGTTAGTTTATAGACTCGTGGCAGTCGTGATTGATTAATACAGTCTATCATTTATCAGTGAATCATAATAACGGGGAGGGCCCAAAAGAGAGGAGGGCTTGTTAGAGAGGGGGGGGGGGGGGGGGGGGGACTCATTTGAGAGGGAGGGCTTAATAGAGGATTTACGGTATTTATAAAAGTGTTAAGGTCAAGTATAGTTCAAAAGGTTGGACAAAGGTAAATAATTGACAGAACATAGGCCAATCAGTGATTCAGGGCAGCTTAGAAGAGAGGGTGGGAACAAGCAAATGCTTATGCGCTTTTTTTCAACTCTTCAGAGACTATATGCTACCGTCGCTGATCACGCCAGCGCGCATCCTCTTTTCCTACTTGGAAGCCGACTAGCTCCACGCTTGGCCAGTAAAAGCTTATAAGCAGTATTTTCCAAAAGCGAAACTTGAAACTCTATATTAACAGGAAGAAGGCGCGGATTTTGTTCAAAAGGAAACCTTCTCACATGAAAGGTCTCATGGGTTCGTTAACGCAAAATTAACACGAGTCTATTTTGGTCTGAAAAATGGTGTTAGATGAACTAATGAACGAAAAGCTTGTTCCTCACATTGTTTTATTACTACAAAGGAAAATAGCTTTTTACATATATGTATATATATATTTTTAACTACACGTTTTGAGAAGGGGAGAGTTTAACTCACCGCAATTTCGTCCACAATCGCTTGCGCCTTGTCCTTGACTTTCTGCACCTGGGACTTCACCTTTTCGGCTGCTGTAGCGCTAACTGTCACTTCCTGAAGCACAACGTCCGCTTTCTTTGAGGCTACGGCAAGTTCCTTCTCTTTCACTACCAACTCTTCCGAAAGCTTCGCCACCGATTCACTAGCTTCCACGAGCTTAGCCAGACCAGTGTTCATACGCTTAGCCAGGAGACCAATGGCTTCGTGTTGCATCGTGTAAATGGTCTTGTAACCACCGATGAAAGAGAGGTACGATTTGGGTGTAACATGGGTCTGACGCCGAAAACGCTCAAAGTACTGAACGCAGGTTTCTGCAACGTTGTCCTAGAAGGAAAATGGAAATTTCTTAAATAACCAAGGTTAGTGCGCAGGCCTCTGTACAAGAAGCCCCAGGTTCAATTCTCGATTCCCAAGTGTGACCTCAAATCCTTGTTTCGACTTCTTTCCTTTCTGTAAAAGGGAATGAAAGTACAGTTAACCTCGGGTTTGTCAGCTAAAAGATGACTTTTACGAGGTAACGACGTAAAATAAGCACTCTTTACCTTTTACAATAAATATATTGATTGAAAAACTGAAAAAAGCCTTAAATAATCGTTGTGACTAACTAATTAACTAATAAACAACTAAACGGTTGAAAAAGAACCTGAAAAATTCAGGCTTGACCAGGAATCGAATCCAGAAATTTGCGATGACCAGGCGCAACGTTCTATCCATTAAGCTAATCAAGCCAACTGGAGAGCAAACCATTTTGAGTTCGTAATATACCCGATGGTGGAAATTACATGAATGGAAATATGTGAAATGAATCATATGTTGAACATCGGACAAAGATGTGAAAGTTGAAATGATCCTCGCAGTTGATTTTTTCAGGTTCTTTCTCAACCGCTTAGGTATTTTATTCAACTTGAGGATCATTACCATTTTCACATCTTTATCCGCACTTCAAAATATGAGTTATTTCATATATTTCCATTCACTAACTAACTTCGTCACTTACCTGAATAACTCCCATTGTGTTGACAACAGCTGCCTTTGTCTCTGAGGAGCAGACGATGTCGAATGAGGATAAAAAGTGAGATGCAACTGCGATCAACGCATCTTTCGGCCAGCGGCTAAACCAGTCCATCGTACAGCCACTGAACAATCCAGGAAACTTGAGGGAACGATTTCGGAACTTCTCGCCCACCTAGAAATATTACATTACAGTTTTAGATTACTGAGGAAGTACAGGACGGGGATATGGGTGGGGAGGATGGGGGGCGACTGCTTTATTGAATTTTAATGCGCTTCAATGCTTGGTCTATTTTTGTGTGTTTCCGCAAATTCATCTGTCACTTAATAGCTTTTTGCACACTTATTGTTTTTGGAGTGGGATATTTTTGTGTTTTCCTAGCTCCAAAGAGGAGCCTTTTGGAAATGGTTCCTTACCGGTGAAAAACAAAGTACAACGTGGAGATTGTTCTTGACGCGTGTGATGAAATACTCGTACAGATTCTCATTGGTCGGCGGTCTCCTTGGATACTCGGCTTTCATCACACTGATCAGGTCCTGGGTAATTTCATCAATCTCATCTCGTGCAAACAGATTGGACACCTATCAAAGACAATAACAACAACTGAACAAGTACTGACAGACTGGATGACAAATATTTTCTTCACTATTGGGATAAAACTGACTTCTAACGGCCATAGAGCGTTATCTGCAAGACTATGAAAATCGATAATTAATTAAGGGATCTGTAGTTAATACTGACTTCAACTTGGTGCTAATCGAAGTATCAGTTCCCACTTTTTTACTTTTCAGTCAATCAAAAAAGAAAGGTTTATTACGCGTGAAGTAGAATATAAACACGGTTTGTTACTAGGTATGCAGGAATATAGAGATGACTCTGAAGTCTAAACCTCTTAACGGATTCAACTTCACGTTCATTAATCTTATCTTGGGATGCACTAGCGGATCCAGGGAAGGGACCGGGGGGCCACCCCTCTTCTATTTTTAGACCAAACTGAGGCCCGAAGGATCGAAAAAATTCTTTTTGGACACCGCCCCCCCCCCCCCCCCTGCCCCCATCTAAGGGTCTGGATGACCAGATGTACCAAACTGAGGCCCGAAGGATCGAAAAAATTCTTTTTGGACACCGCACCCCCCCCCCCCCGCCCCCATCTAAGGGTCTGGATGACCAGATGTACCAAACTGAGGCCCGAAGGATCGAAAAAATTCTTTTTGGACACCGCACCACCCCCCCGCCCCCATCTAAGGGTCTGGATGACCAGATGTACCAAACTGAGGCCCGAAGGATCGAAAAAATTCTTTTTGGACACCGCACCCCCCCCCCCCCCCCCCCCGCCCCCATCTAAGGGTCTGGATGACCAGATGTACCAAACTGAGGCCCGAAGGATCGAAAAAATTCTTTTTGGACACCGCACTACCCCCCCGCCCCCATCTAAGGGTCTGGATGACCAGATGTACCAAACTGAGGCCCGAAGGATCGAAAAAATTCTTTTTGGACACCGCACCCCCCCCCCCCCGCCCCCATCTAAGGGTCTGGATGACCAGATGTATGTATGTATGACCCGCCCCCACCCCTTATCTCAAGGTCTGGATCCGGCACTGTGATGTACGCTTGACTGTAAACTGTTCACTGTAGTAATTGCATATATGATACCGCACCTCTCCAGAAGCTATGACATTGTTCATGTACTCCAAAAATCCCTCATCCTTGATTTCGTTATCGGTGAAAATAAATGTGATTCCCTTTCCTCGGTGCCCAGCAGTCCTATACAGCACTTTTAGATCATCCATCAAGTTAGAGACATTGTACGACCTGTACAAGAACACATTAACAACATATAAATAAAGAAGAAAGAAGGTCTTTCGCAAGAAGACTTGTTCACTTGAATTTGTTCTGGCGACAAGGGCGTGGACCAATTTATCGACTTGAAATACTTGGTAAATGTGGATATAAAAGGCAGGGCATTTACAATGACGAAAGACGACGAGACACTTACAAAAACGAAAGGTGGTTACAATGTAAGTCTAGTGTGGTAAGGTGCATATGTTATGCAAGCTGAGCTCTACCTATTCTTCTGGAATCCACCACACAAAACACCAAAACGTTTCTTTTAAAAATATATTTTTGATACCTCAGAGCACAGATGAATCCTTTGGCATATTTCGGCCAAACCCCTCATTCTTAATCAGCCGGATGAAAAGCACGTGGTTCTGAGCATTTTTCCAATACAGTAAAAGTAATGTTAATTGAGGACGATCCAGCCGCAAGGTAAATCAAATAATTATTGACCAACCAAAACGGTATAGATACTGTAGATTCACGTTGGCCCCGAGTTTTTTTAACCATGTTATCATTTATATGCATCCAGAGAGTAAATTTTTTAAATATACCTCGAGAGAGTAATCTGAAAAATGTCGTATCCAGCGATGAACGAAGCCAGTCTTGTCAAACTCTGCTTTCCGGAGCCTCCTACACCTACCAGCAGGGCGTTGCCTCGAGGGGTGCGGATAATACGCGAAATCTTGACAAGATGTACCATGGCATCCTAAAGGCAAAATTCAATGTAAACAATCACGGATAAGGAATGGGGAAGAGAAAGGAAGCATCAACCTACATTCATCTTTGTACCAACTTCAACTAACTTGTTTAGCCTCCTTTCATACTTACTTACGGTCGAGAATTACTGCTTTTGTTTAAAGGTATAATAAGGCATAAAAAATTTGAGGCCCCACTACGTTTACTGGCATACCTTTCAAATAGTGAGTTAGGTAAATATTTTGGGGAGTATTTTATTGTAAGGGGCCAAATCCCCTCGTCTCCGTACTAGACCTCTGCGAAAAGAACCCTATCTATTTAGAGCACTAACTCAAAAAAATTGGTCGATTCTTTCTCATCCATATCTGCGACCAAGGATTGAAACTGCTTTTTGGCAAAGAGGCAAATTGACTATCATCATGAAGGCGATTATAAGCGAAAGTACGCTAATGAACTTATCTGTAGGTGAATCTGTTTTAAGCGCATTGCACATGGCCAATAAAACAGCCAATTATCCTCTATGGTCAACTCTTCAGTCATACCTTGAAGAAGACAAGGTCCATATTGCCTCCTCGGACAATTTCATTGTACTGGACCATGAATGTGCCAAGACGTTCTTTAAGAATATCCAGCGTCTCAACAAGTTCATACACCTTTGGGGCTTCCAGGTCTGCATCTTCAGGTTCCTCTCCTAAAGAAGGTTAAACCGGTATAGTGAAATTCTAAACTGGTCAAACTTGTATTGGTCACAGCAATTTGCAGTTAGATTTATTTCTTGGCACCACTTTCTAGGCAGGGGCATTGAAAATCATTGAATATACATGCAATGCACAAAAACTAACTAGACGCTGTCAATGAGCAAAGAGCTGACTTGTTTTAAACAGAGGATCACTTCTTCATGCTGTTACGTTTTACCTTCTCACAATGTCATTATTAATTGAACAGTCACCACAAAACGTTCACTCAAAATAATTAAATGTAAAACAACAAAAATGATCGACTACCTCCCGAAGATATCATAACAGAAATAAAGGATATTGTTAACAGAGATAGCTCAGGCGAGCCAAGTAATGATAGGTCACAAGACTGATGATAAGGACAACATGTTAAAGGTCGGTAGCTTTCAGTAAAATTCCACAACAGAGAATTTCATGGTACAAAATCAGTTCCATTGAATGATCAAACGTCAGAATTTCATTCATGAGCTTAGAAAAAGAGAATACAAAAGGCAAGTCAAAGTCGAAAGCAAATAGACTTCAAATAAAGATGCTTCCACGCACATAACCGATCGAACAGAAGACCAAGAGAAAGAAGAATAAGATAAGCTATAGTAAAGTTTACCTGGGCCCCTGGGCCCACCGGAAGTAGTCTTTGTCAGCCCTTTTTCTTTTGAAGCTTTCTTGTCCTTGTCATTTTTATTACCTTCAGGAAGAACTGAATAAATAGAAAAGAAAGACGAAAAGAGCAAGAAGTACTAGAAATGAGAGAAGACGTGATTAACAGATTGGAATAGAGGACAAGGAAAGAAAATATTTCAAAAGAAGGTTATATATCAAAGAAAAACGTCGCCTTTCGCTCCAGTAATTTTTTTCCATGCAAACCCTTTTAAATTTCCAGACATACTACCACATAAAATTTCACGTTTATGTGTCAGTCTCCCGCACTTTGGTCCATTAGATAATTTCCTTATGCTCATATCTATCTCAGGTATAGAGAGGAGAAAAGTAGCTTCACAAAAATTCAAATTTGTGAAACTATAAGATTGGATGACATATTCAGAAAGAACAAGATGAAAAAAGCCAAAAAATCAGCTTGTCAATGCAAATTAGCGGGGAGATATAAGCACCTTTATGGTCTGATGACTCCATACAAATCCTTCTAAAATTAGCTTGGATCCTAACGTTTACGATCCAGGCCTATTTTAGAAGGATTTATAAGGAATCGTCGGAACATAATGCTTATACTTAACATTAGCAGTGATTTAAATCTCCCGCCAAGTGTACGAACAGGCTGAGTTTTGGCAAGTGCAGAACATTTTTCTCCTTGTTCTCTCTGGATATACCAACCTATCCCATAATTTCACAAATTTAGTTTTTGTGACGTCATCACTTTTCTCCTCTATTACGTTGAATCCTATAATTTTTGCATAATAAGGTCACGCGACTCCAGGCAGCTAAGTCTGAAGGCACTTCATACCTGTGGGCTCGGGAGGATCCCTCATGAAATCCACAAAGTAGGGCTCTGCGTCTAACAAAGTTGCTGTTTCAGCATCCAAATCTTCCTCTATAACTTGCTTTAAAGCCTTTTCGAACCAGTCCTTGTCCTGCTGGTTGGTAAATCGATCTGCGATGACGCGATTACACTCGTGTTTCCACAGGTTTAGGAACAGCTTGGGAGTCGTAGCCACTTCAGAAGTCACTGTAAGCATCCCCTGTAGTCATATAAGTAGTGTACGAGTGTCGGAAGGAGACCACTATAATAGACTATTGCTATTTATGTACTTAGGTCCGCCAATTCATGGCAGGGTCACCGCAAACAGCGAGTAGCGGCAATTACTGCGGACCCATAATAGTCCTAACAGGCGCGGTCGCCCCATTAGAGTTAGACCATCACATGGGACGTCCCCAACTCTTTACGAACATTGTGTGGGTTCTTTAACTTCCCACAGAATTTATATGTGCAAGGGCGGTCCTTATCCGAGAAGACAAGAAAGTCTAACCATTTGAAGATCCCTTTATAAAAGCAGCACTTTTTCCTCAGTTATTTAAAGACCCTAAGTTTTGGTCCGGCCGGGGTTTAAGCCAGCGGCCTCCTGCTCGGTAGACCGGCGCTTACCCAATTGAGCTAATCGGGTGACGGTAATAGCTATAATTATAATAATTGGCTATTACTCCCAACGTTTTACAACTTGCAACAATTTTGCCACAGTATTACCACTGTGCTCATTATCATTTTTTCCGTATTGAAACACCATTCAGAGTAAGAGAAAAATTCTCTTATCCACCTGTCCTTCGGACAAGCACTATATTAAATTTGGTTGTCCGAAACTCAAAAGGTCTCGTCCAAAACGTTTTGCCGAAACTCGAAACTAAAAAACAATCAAGCATTTAATGTTTTTAATCACATTATTACCCTTGTAAATTGTTTTTGACTTAAATCTAAATATAATATCATGCATAATGTTAACATTGCTTTTCGAAATTTGAGCCTGGGGATAAGTTACTTCTTAACAGACCGGGGCCGAGTTTTTCGAAGCTGGGTTAAGATAACCCAGGGCTAGTGCGAAATTTGAACTCAGATATGATAGCTTAAAAAAACAGAGCTTATTTGTCTTTGCCTACAATTTGAAGATTGGATACTCTTAAAAGAATATACAAAATTATCCGAGAGAGTACGTTTGATGAAAAGAAAAAGAAGCCCGCGGGTTAAAATTTAACCCTGGGTTAGTGCTAACCGGCGTTCGAACAACTGGGCCCTGATAACTAAGGGCAGGTTACTAAGCCTGAAACGAAGATTGTAAAAACAAATGAAATGGCCGTGGAATGACGAAGTTAAAAAGAATTGTCAAGTATGCGTTTTGCTTTTGACTATAAGAATTCTACCGTAATTTGAAGTCAATTTTCACTCTTTTCTGTACATACTTTTTTAAAAGATGTGCTGGTCCCGCGGACAAGTCATGTCAAAGGTTTACGCGGCTGAACTAAACTTCTTCCTGTCCCGCACAATCGACTATAGGTTTTGGCGCAGCTTGCATTATTTTTCTTTACGCGTAAGTCAAAGTCAAACACCTCACGAATGAACGTTTCACGAAGATTAACACTTGTTTTGCATTAATTTCAAAACTGATTATACTCGTCGCTTTCAGAGGCAATTATAGAGAAATCAAGGTAGTTCTCACCTCTTTGGCTTAAACTAACTTTTATAACCGTGGAAAACGAAATTTTACCCATGATCCGAGAGACTTATCACGCGCGGTTTCTGGGATCTTTAGAGTAACCCGCGCGGAATCAAGGCATAACTTCGCGTTTTTTCTCGTGGTTTCGCCGCACGCGTAAGAAAATCCTGGTACCCAGGGTAACGAAATTTAATCTAATGAAAATTCGTGCGTCTCAAGGGTAAAAGAATCGAACACCAACAGAGGGTCTACCAAGTTGTCGTACCTGCCAAATTCTACTGAGATCTCTCAGATTGAAAATGTAATGGAACTTGGCCGGTGTGGGCAGCATCTTGACCTTGGTCTTCTGCCACAACTTTCGTGTACACGAAACCAAAGGATGAACCATTTTCTGGACCTCTTGAGGAAATCCACGTTCGTTATTGAAATAACCACAGCCGATTGAACTGAAAATTTTATCGATGGAAGCATTGGCAGGAAGCGTGCAATTGAGAATGGTAAACTGACGCTTCAGGCGGCTTGGAATGTCGTTGCGACCTCCACCTGGCTGGATCATGGCCGCCACAAACTGTATGTCAACAATGTTGGTGAAATCACCGGGTTTGTCCAGGCTGTAAAACCCCTTCATTTCCATGACTTGCCTGACAATTTCGTTCGTGATCTGATATAAACAAAAAGATGCGATCATTCACAACATTGGCCTGAGATGATTTTAATCCCTTTAGAAATTTCCCTTGGCTGTATATAACTTATTGACGTAAAACGTGTTTTATACTTTATATCTTTAGACGCCTTGTAGTTAACCTTTATAGAGAAGAACACATTCTAGCCACTTTCCACAACGACCAATTGTTTTTGTCCTGGTGGATACATTTACATCTACTGCTCACTTAGGGAAAATTTGGGTTAGGCTACGGGAGGGGTACGGACTGTTAGTGGGCAGTTTCCCAGAATCATATACTGATTATCTTGTTTGCTTGTCCGTTAGCTTAAATTTTACATTAAAAAAGTCCTTGTTTGTCTAATTAATGACATTAATTCCTACTTACCTGATCTCCCCACTCGTTGATCACAGGCATGTTGATGTCGTCAATAAAAACTGTCATTTTCTTGCCAGCTGGTGGACCGTATGTTGTACCCATTCGCTTGTCCACGTAACTCTCCACAGTGCGCTGTTTGAAGCCACAAGAGAAGTATATAGTAAAAAATCCAACTGCACAGTGCACTTCTATCAACGCCAAATATGGTTAAGGCAACAAGATATAAATGTTCCTAGTTAACAATAGACCTTATTCGCGTTACCGGCCATCTTTGCATACGCCTTAGGATCGATGGGCCATTAGCAATGTCACGTGGTTCACAGGGGGCAAACAATGAATAAAATTTGCCAATACGAGTAATCGCGGTCGAATTTGTTTATTCTATCAAAACGAGACGACGATTTAATAGTCAATTCAAAACGTACAGTTCGAGTTTTGACAAGTTTTACGTCATTATTACATGATGAACGGACAACTACGGTCGCCACTGCTTCCAAATAAAGTTACAATGAACACTTTCACTAATAACTTGCCACTTAAGCGTCATCAAGATAAAAAGCTCTTCATTTTCTTTTGTCTAGAATATACAAATTCGACCGCGATTACTTGCATTGGAAGAGTTTATCACTTGTTTGCCCCCTGAGAAACCACGTGACATTGCTTTTATCCCATCGCCCCTACAGCGCATGCAAAAAATGGCGGGTATAGTGGATAAGGGTCAGCACTTTTTAACATCTGTCGAAAGGCCCTTGGACACCTTATGAAGTTTACACAACGTAGTATTCCTCATCGTTTTGGATTAGCCGGTTTATAAGCACTGCATTTTACAGATTAGGGTTAAGCACTACCTTTACTGATTAGGGTTAAGCACTTCCTTTACTGAGTAGGGTTAAGCACTGTTTCGAAACTGGTTAGGTTCCTTTTTTGGGTTGGGGTTGATGCTATGTGTACTTTAATCTACCTTGTGTAAACTTCATAAGGTGTCCAAGTGCTGCCGTGGATAAGATCTATTGAAGACAAGTTTTTAGCAACACACTGTCTTATAACAATCCGAAAGTTGAGAATAGGGATTTCACAATAGACAGTATACTAGTAACACTTTTCAAACTATCTTTGGGTAATTTCGATAGCAAATGTTCAGAAACGCATTGCGTCAATATACGAGGGCGACACTGGCTTCCACAGTCCTTGGCGCTATTGGTCCACTTATACCTGAGCTTACTGTATGAATAATAAACAATTATTCCTCGAGCCAGAATGGGCTCTGAGTCAATAACACATGAGACCGAAGGCCGAATGGACTATTGAATCAGAGGCTATGAGGGCGAGAGGAATCGTTTTAGCAAAAATCAACTAGTTAGTCAAAAATATCAAGACAAAACAACGTCAGCTAGTTAAAGCTAGACTTAAAGCCATTGTTTTGGTTTTCAAAGCCGGTGTTTCTTGCTACTAGTGGGCTATAACATATAGCCTAGTAGTAGCTCAACCAACAAGAACGCAGCATTGATAATAGACCACTAGTTGGATTTTACTAAATGTGATAAGTGAAGTAATAGCAAAAGCCCACTTCCCGGCAATAGCGTGAAACACTCTTCTAGAAGGAGCGAATGTTACTCAAACTTACCTGGAACATGTTTGGAGTGGTAGCAGATGAGAAGTTAACAGATTTGACGAGATGTTGTTCCGGGTCATATTTGTTACAGTATCCTTTCATCATGACAGTTTTGGCTGAACCCTGTTCACCAATCAACAACACAGCCTGTAGACAGACACGGAATGAAAATCAAATACATATAAAAATAAGTATTTATTTCGTGCCTATGGCAAAAATGGCTGCTTTAGCTTCTTTAGCTGATAAAATGGTGATACAACAGAAATAACATTTTCAAGATAGCGTCATTTCATCACAAATACCAGAATGAATTTCTCACTCAAATTTTGGGTGGATTCTCTTGGAACATACTAGTGTAGGTGTCGCATTTGCCCGCTGGAATTTTTTACTGTTTATAGGCTTACAAGCAATAAAAAAATTCAAGCGGGCGACACCTTTACGCGTGTGTTGCAAATGAATCCACCCTTAATTGTTGGCTTCACACTAGAAGCAAAGTTAGTTTCAAGTAAGCACTTGATTCAAGTGAACTTGGAAATCTTAAGTCGCTCTGTAGAAAACATGGCTTCACACATGTTGACAATCTTGGGACCACTGCCAGTGCACATCGTGCACGTGGTTTCCATTTCTTATTGGTCAAGTGTGGACCATACTTTAGGGCGAACTTCGGCTTCTTCGAACTACGAACGTTTCCATGGTCACCAGGTAAACTTGAAGTAGGTACATTTCACCCCTTCACACTAGGTTCCAAGTACACTTAGGGGGTGTTTACATGAGAAAACTCGCACCGGCGCGAGTTTCATACAGACATGACTTTTTGATTTCGTATCTCGTTTACATGATCACTGGGTCATTTCACATCTCGTTATTTCAAGGTACACTTCATGTTGATAAAGTGCACGTGTGATTCAAAATCGCGAACATTACGCATGCGCTACCCGTTCCAGTCTATCGGCAGACCGACTTCACACCGAAACAGGTGGTCGTTTCGTGTTTACATGATACCGTTGCGAGATTTCGTACCGGAATGAAATTCTCGCCCCGGTACAAGAACCGGGGTGAACTCACGCCGGGGTGACTCGCGCCAGCATGAAATTTGTGGTGGTATCATGTAAACAAATATAGAGCCATGAGAGGGAACCGGGGTGAACTCGCTCCGGGGCGAAAGTCGCCCCGGTGTCATGCAAACACCCCTTTACATTATACTTGAAGCTCTAGGGCGAAGCCAACAAATATTCCCATGTAAGGTTAATTACCATAACCAGCCGCCATAATCTACGTTTTACAAGCTACACCAGAGACGTACAAAGTACCTTCCAACGTATTTATTCAAGACGCTGTGTACTGCTCCGACCCCGGGAATCAAACCCGCGACCTGTCATTCGGTTTACTGGAGCTTTATTAACAAAGCTCATCCAGCTATTACTGAAGTGTGAATATCCTCTATAAAAATCACAGCATTTACCTTGCTCTGTTTGGCCAGAGCGTGGATGAGGTAGTCTGTTCGAGTGTTGTCAACGTTTGGTACAAGAATGGACGCATACTCAGGAATACTGGTCTTGGGATATTCATAAACTGGAACCTGAAATAATATTGCCACATGTACATTATCATTGCAGTACAGAGGAAAACCTGAGACGTTTAATTGAGGCTCGTTCACAGGGGCGATTACATTCGCGCGAGGTAAGTTGTTTAAATCTTTTCCACTGATCCTTCATCTTTAGAGGACTTGGAGAACACAAAAACAAAATCAATCAAGTACACGTTTTTATTTTCTTCCGGGAAAGAAAATGACTTTCTTTTAAACTCCACCAATCTCAGTGGCAACATAAAAACAAAATACCCTGACTTTTCGTACTAACCTTGCCAAAAGCTAAGATTTCTCTCTTTTTTGGCAGCATTCGTTCACTTTTCGCTAGTCTGCTACACAGCCGAGTGTCGTAACGCAACGCTCCTCCCCAGCGTTGCGTGACGATACTTGAAACGGCTGTTGTGGCAGACTATCTTGTCGCTGGACTGGAGTGAAAAACAAAGGTTTCTTATCCTGCGCAGACAACTTACCCTTTCAGACCAATGTTCCCATTCCCCCTGTTCGTTAACCAAGAATTCAAAAATTGTGTCCTGTCCATCAGCAGGGGGCATGTTGAAGCTTCCTTTTCCCACTAAGAAATCTTCCATCTGCAAAGGGCCAAAAAAAAGTACATCCCATTTACTCCTATCGCTTTCTTAGACAAGAAACTTTGCTCTAGACCGTTTCTCTGCACCCAGGTGTATTTTACAACAGGCCACTTCCGAGTTCCAAAAACCCTCACTTTCAAAATGAGGCCGAATGCACAACCTCTCTTGTGAAAACGAGTTTTGTTTGCATGCGATGAAAAATCATTTCCGTATTAAAGAATGAGCAATTAACCTCGTTTTGATACAGAGGCCCGGGGAAACTCGGAAATGGCCTATTCATAGGACTAGGCGAGATTGACCAGTGTCCCATACAGGTTTGGCGAAACAGAGGAGGGTGTGGTGTACAATTCTCGCTGAGCTCAGCTTGTGGGCTATCTGAGTCTTCCGTGTACTGAGTACAAATAAATAAAATTTATAAATAGTAAATAAAAGTACGTCACAAAATGATTGATGTGAATCATGCTCAACGTAAAGAAACCTTTTTCCGATCATCCAGTTCAAGCAATGCTCCAACACTCCACATGAGAGAGAATACAAACAACTTTGATAGATGATTGCCATCTGCTGGTTTAGGGGCATCCTCGCCGGGAATTAAACCTTCCAGAATGTTCATGGCTTGAACAATGTTGTTACACTCCAAAACCTGCACAAGAGAATGTGTAACGTAAATGATCGAATAAGCGCACCCCACAACTCCCCCCCCCCCCCCCCGAATCTGCGCCCACGTTTGAGGCTTAAAGATCAAAAGTTCTTTATACGTGGTGAACTAGCTTAATCTTAGGGGAAATAGATCGCTAGTCAATTCAAGCAATAAATTCACCTTAACGGTAACTGATATATATGTATGATATATTCTTAATAAAGAGACAAGGTATTCATGGAACTGGGTTTAGTAAGTATTGTGACGCTTAAGTGACGCTTTAATTGACGCTTAGGATCAGTACTCGACGAAAATTGACCAGTTGTCAGATAAATTAATGAAACATAAGGATCATTCGTTCATTTGCCTGAGGGACAACAGGTTACACATGCGTATGGGCAGTTGTTTAGAATGTGTTTGGGAGCCTAAATCTTATATAATGTCGACCTCCTTGCGAAATTGAATTCAAGTTAAAAAATTTTTGACCTAGGTTGATTCTAAATTTCCTTTGTCTCCTAGCCCTAATTACAATCAAACCTGTATATAACGGCCCTGTATATAGCGGTCACCCGGTATATTACGGTCACCTGACGACTTCAAAAAAATGTTCAGTTGCCTTATATTTTCAGAAAATTGACCTGTACATAGCGGTTACCAGGTCATTTCCCAAGCGTGACCGTTATACACAGGTTTGACTGTATTTATGGATTAAGGCTAGGAGACATGAGAATCAACCGAGGTTAAAAAATTTTTCACTGGAATTTAATTTTGACCTGTGACATAACCACCAGTACCGCTTGGGATACAATTCCGACACAGAAGAGCACACGCCGCCGGCACCAAGAGCTATCAAAGGTCTTTACCGCCGACACGGCTGCGAAGGCGAACTTGAGTCAACTTCGCAGGTATGCCGACGGCAAAGGCTGGCGGGATAACTATTGCTGCCGGCAACTTTTGTTCTCCTATCGGCCTAGGTAGTATTATAAAATAACTAAGATAGTACGCGCGCCCTGATTGGCCGAGAGGCGTGTTTGCATGAGTGTATGTAAACATGGTTGTGACGCAAAGATGTTTTGCTTTTCGCACGCTAATCACGCAAGCACGAATTTGAAAAATGTTTTGAGTTGAAAAACTCGACAAGTTTACTTATTTACCCATTTCCTCGTAGGTTGAAACTTGAAAAATCTTTGGAAACATGCTGTGTCAATTTTTTTTCGCTTGAGGTGACATTTTAAGCGAGAAAAACCCGTATTTTGGAGAGCATCTTTTTTGCAAAACAAAGACTGGTTAATATGCAACTATCCCAGCCCTCTCGTGTTTATATCAGGCTATGCAAACACGGAAAACGTTTTCTATTGCTTAAATGGCGCCTATATCGTAGGTAATACGGCGGAATAAGACAACCTGAACCAGACTCAAAAGAATAGGAAGCAGGACAAAAGTAACAGTCAAATCAAGCCAAACACGAGGCTTGCTTCGGGAATCAGCCCGCGCCAAACGACTGTAAAAAACAGATAGATGTAGAATCACTTTTACGCGAATCGGCAAGCGTTAGATTCAAGGTGAGAAATTCTCAATATAGAACATGAGCAGATAAAAACAGCTCAAAAAATTCTTATGACGTGAATCTACTGATTTCAGTGTAGCTATAATAAACAGGTACATGAAAGGAAACTCTTTCACTTACTTCCATCTTTGGGAAACAGTTCTGCATCACAAATGATCGTAGCTCGTCGAAAACGCTTTCAAACAGCGGGAACAGAATATCTCTTTCTAGCTGTGGACGAGTGTTCAACCAGCCCTACAAACCAAAGTTACGTGAGGTGAATGGCTTTAGTTAATTAACGAGCGAGAAGTTTACAGCAGAGCGGTTTTAATAGAAGTAGGTATTCGGTGTCGATGTGATCAGTGTAAAAAACCTCCCCAACCCCCGATCAGGAGTCAAAACGCACTGACGGTGACCTTTCCAAACGAGATAGCCTGCATTATGCGTCGTCTTCATGTATTTCCTAAAACGTCATCGTAAGCCTAATCGTCCAAGTCATTTGCGTAAAGCGACAGGGGCATTTACCTGTAGAATAGGTTTCCAGTCCAGCGCAGAAGAGCTCATGTAAACCATACCATTTCTTGTAGGAAGGAAAAGGAGAAAACGAGTTTAATTTAAAAAGAATTGTTTAATTCACTTAAGTAATGAATAATGCCAAGAGAGAGAAGGGGATAATGCCTCAGCTCTAAGGCCTTCCTAAATACAATGCCCGAGCGCGGTGGGGTGGCCAGCTAGGAGCGAGAACATTATCCAATTTAATGTCTATTTCCATTGTGGTAGAACCAGCGGGTCTTTTTTGCGTTCACTGAAGACTGACAACCGCCCCTTTTCCACTTTACTAACCTGCTCTCCCATATATTGGAAATAAATATCAGTCTAAAAAGATGGAAGGGTGCTTTACATCTAAAATGACGACTTTACCTTGACACTGTGGCAGGAGAGGCGTTGTCGATGTTGTGGGGCTCAAACACGACTTTGCAGTTTGGAGCCATTGGAATACGATCACCGTTTGCCAGTGTTAGAGTTTTATTGTCGTCTAACACGCTGTTAAGGTTCTCAATCCAGATAGCGTCCACAGGACCGTCAAGAACAATCCATATGTGCTCCCCCTAAAATGACAGCACATGACACGATCGTTCGTTGGATGAGACTGACTTCAAAATTTCAATGAACTAGAAATACGTGTATCGCAAAACCTCGCGAAGTTAGCTACTTTGGTCACTGCGCACAGCTTAATTCCTTAATTTCTTGTTATCTTTATTTCTGACATTGTTCCGTAAGGTACTCATACCAATTAAAATTCCAATGTAAACAATATGTAAATAGTACAAAAACCTGTAAATCTGTAAATCTCGGGGGAGAGTGGCGCCTAAAATGATAGGGGTGGGAGGGAGGGAGACAAATAGAGTAAACTGTGTAACTGGGGAGGGCGGGTTTCAAATTCTAACCTGACTTTGAGACTTTAGGGTCAAAATTACAACTTTTTCACGACTCCATTGTCTCGCAATTCCCAGAAGAGACTTGAGCACAAAGAAACCCAAACCAAATATAGAAAAATGACCCAAAGCCTCGGAGTCATGTTAGAATTTTAATATATCGAACGTGTGCTATAGCCCACTTCGGAAATGAGTGATAGTCTGGGACCAAACTAAGCGCGCGCGCGTTTATGGGATCGTTTGGGAAGACAGAAAGCCGCCTGGAATAATGCCGGGACATGCAGCTTGCTGTGTACCTTTGTGCCCAAATAATTTCAAGAACTCCCATGGTCTGGCATTTTATCGAATACCCAAAGCAAGACTATCCGGTGAGAATATGTACGTTTGCTTCGGAACGACGATTTGAATTTGAACTCCGATAGCACACGGATTTGCTCTGCCCATTGGGATGGTGGTGAAAAGTGCAGTAGAACTCATCTACCATCTATCTTTCCTTGGAGTAAAAAAAAAAAAAACGTAAACGACGAATTCTATACAGGTCAGAGGCAACTTCGAATTCAAGAGCCAGGAAAAGGAAAACTAACATTTCTTGTACCAAAATGGACGTTGAGGCTAACTCAGTAAATGAAGTGTCAGTTGAGCAGATTGACGTGGACACTTAAAGCAACAGTGTTTCACCGACAATTTCCTTTTGTGATGCTGCGACGCAAACTGAAATAACCGGAGAATTCCTCGATTGATTGGAATTTGAATTAAAATCGACAGGCGAGGACAAAGACAAATTAGCAAAAGAAAAAGACGAGTTGACTAGAGATTCAAAGAGACTTCATCAAAATCAAAAAGTTTGAATTTCAAAATTAAGGAAAGGATGAAGATATGGAATTTTACACTGGCCTTCCACACTGGGCTTTACGATTTATAAAATAATTAAGATAGTACGCGCGCTCTGATTGGCCGAGAGGCGTGTTTGGATGAGAGTATGTAAACATGGTTGTGACGTAAAGACGTTTTGATTTCGCGCGCTAATCACGCAAGCACGAATTTGAAAAAGGTCTTGAGTTGAAAAACTTGACAAGTTTACTATATTTACCCATTTCCTCGTCGGTTAAAACTTGGAAAATCTTTAGAAACATGCTGAGTCAATTTGTTTTCGCTTGAGCTGACATTTAAAGCGAGAAAAACCCGTATTTTGGAAAGCATCTTTTTTGCAAAGCAAAAACTGATTTCGCGTACAAGCTTCGTGTACAAGAATCAACGCTCTAAACAAGAGAGTTTTGCTTTTTTTTTTTTTTAAAGAAAGCAACAGAAAACTTTTTTCCTGCGTTTGCATATATCCTGATATAAACACTCGAGGGGCTGGGAGAATTCTCGGCAGTTATTTAAACCCTCGACTTCGCCTCGGGTTTGCTAGCATTAACGGTCTCGAATTCTCACAACCCCTCTAGTGTTTATATCAGGCTATGCAAACAAGGAAAACGTTTTCTGTTGCTTAAATGTTACATGACAAGGCCCAGAACTTAAATTATGGCTCCTATGCGAAGAAAAACATCACTCCTGAGCAAAAGCTAGGAAGACCCAGATCAATGAATATATTTGAAGAGTTTATTTTGACTGTGATGAGACTTCAGAAACTGTGTTTTATACCTGGGTGCGGTTCATGAGCTGTTTCACAGTGCATTCTTCAGGATTCTCTCGCGGTAAAATAGCCCCACGCACATTCTCTTCCCTTAGCTTCACATTTTCATGTTTTTTTCTTTCATCGCCACCTTCCCTTTAGCTGTTTTAACCCGCTACATTTCACTTTGCTTTCCGCCATGTTTGTTTCGCGTCCCCCCCAAAAGATCCCATAGACGCGCGCGCGCTTAGTTTGGTCCCAGGCCATCACTCACTTCCGAAGTGGGCTATTGGAAGCTGAGACATTTTCTATATTCAATTAATAACTGAAAGCGGATATTGAGAGTGTTTAATCTGAAATATACAAAGCTGAATTGTACCTCCAAAATTACTTCAGATTTACAGGTAACGGCACAAACTAAGCAAAGTTCTTCAGTAAAGTTGAAGGGTGTTTTGCATTATAAACTTGACAGTCAAACTTGAGTCGTTAATAGAGACCTTTAGATTCAAGGACGAGAACGACTATGAGAACGAGATTTGACTTCAAGTTTTTTCGCGTATTCTCAAAATATAGACTCCCCGGAAAGCTTCATTTTATCATTTTTCACTAGAAAAGTTGGTACTGTTACCTTTAGTGAAGGAGGCTGCACCCTCTCCTGATCGCAAAATAAAACTTCTAACATTTGATAACTTGTTTACGCTACTTCGACATTCTCGCTAAAACTCGTAGTAGAGTGACGACGGCTACCAAATTTTCCCGCCAAAATGACGCTGGTTCACGCGCGAGCACCACTTAGTACGAAGAAAATCTCGTACTCGTCTTAGAATCTAAAGGTCTGTAATAAAGCATGCAGGCACATTCTGAATACATGTGTTTATCGGGTGAAAATTTCTTGACTATAAACTTCGAGTGCTTTATATTGTGATTGTGATTCATTTCTACTGAACCGGAAAACTCACCTTCTTAGCTCTCAGTGTTCGTCTCCACAGCGTGGAAAAGATTCCGTCAGTCCAGTCATTAGTAGAGACATCTAGTCTGCCAAACATCTGGGGTGCTGTGATGGCCTAAAATAGAAAGCAAAGTTGAAATAAAGTCAGTATATGTGATGTGAAGGAATTGGGGAAGGTTGTTAAATTAGTTAACGCAACTATAGATGAATGGCCCCAAAAAAGCACCTGGCCTTAAAAACATGTCAGGTGTATCGTCAAAGGCCAATAAATATAAAGGTTTCTGAAAGCGTCGTTGCAGCAGACGCCTGTCATCAAAAGAAACAACACTCTGCGATGAAAGATCGTCTGTACCCTTCGGCGTTTCGATGCCTTTCCAAATCTTTCCAAAATTGGACTAACTTAGTGCACACTTGCCTACTTATTCATTTACACTACATAACATCACGGCAAAGTAGCTCGGTACCAGCTTCGTAGAAGCTGAAACCACAAAAAAGTTCACCGTTGATTTAATACCTTGGGGTTCATACGGAACTCTTTGTGTGGTGAGCCACACTGAGTCATGGCCTTCATAAGAATATGAATACACTTAGTCTTTCCAGCACCACTAGGGCCTAGAGCCATCATGCCGTGACGAACACGCTGGGTCTCATACAACTACAACAACAACAACAAAACAAAATAAGGTTATTAAAAATAACAGCACTCCAAGACAGATAGTAAATGGTTTAAGGGAGGAAGGTCATAAGTAGGTGGAATATGATCGTCCTGGCGAGCGTAGTCCTAAATACGTTTGCTGTTGACGGTGAATGAAGAATAGAAAATACTGATTATGAATCTTCTCGTCGCCATGCGCAGAAAATGCCCGAAGACCTCAGAAGTAAAGTCTAATAAACCACACTGGCCGTCACCATACTTTCACCTAATAAAACAGTACAGTCGAACCCCGATAAGTACGGACCCCTCGTTATCACGGACAGTTTGCTTTGTCCGTGGGGAAACGCCTTCCTTACATTTTTCTCTCAATTTGTCCCGCTTAATACGGTCACTTCCTATGTCCGTATTGAGGGGGTTTGACTGCATCAATTTTTTGTTCTTCTTTTGAGATTTTAGGTTTACTATTGGTTTGTAGTAGAATAACGAAACAGTGAGAAGGGAGTGAAATATTTTTTCTTAAAAGAGCGCGCTCTACTTATTTATTAGCATCCTTGGTTATCCAAGAAAGAAATAAAACCTGAATCAGCTTGAGAGTCCAAGGCGGATGATGTACAAGTTTCGCCTCCTCCACGCAATCAGCAATAGCTTGTTCAATATCCGGGTAACCTGCTTTGTCAAGAGTAAGGCCTGGGAATAAATCGTCGATCAAACTCATGAACAGCGGTTCATCTTCGTCGACCAGTTTACTCAAGTTCATGTCACGAAGAACTCTCATTACGATACGATCTTCACCGTCCTGTTAACAGAAATTAAAGAGTTCAGTGCAAATACAGAGAATTTTCCACCCATTAAAAAATTCGCCCGTTTAGGTGTTAATCCACACGGAACCACTATAATCTTACAAAAATTCAGACGCCTTGCCATTCAAAGTTCAGTGGGCACAGAGCGAGAATATTGCATGGTCCCTTGTGAACAAACTATCCAGTCAAATTTTCAACCAATCGAAAGCTCGCCCGGTGCCGTGTGAAGGTAGCCTTAGACAATTTATTATTAGTACACCTTTCACATTTTCTTAGGAGCTCAATGAAGAATCTGGATATTCATTCTCGAAGCGTAGTTTGAAAAATATGCCGTCGGGTCAAAAATAAAAGCGTGAGACATGCGCAGAAAAAACATTACGTTACCTCCGGGTTGGCTCTCTTGACGGCTCCAAGAGTTCTGAGAACTGACAAGATGTTACGAAGACCAAAATCGTAATGCACCTAGTACGAAAAATGAGACGTCAATACTTCTGTTTGTGCGCTTATCACTTACCCAATAAATTATAACCAATTGATAGCGGTGTAATTTAAAACATATAAACGTCAAACACACCAAAATGCCGGTTCAAATGGAACTAAATCGAGTAATATGTGACAAGGACGAGGTGAATGGGAGGCCTTCAGTCGACTCGATCTAAGACCGACTCCGTTGGAACCAGAATTAAATGCCCGTCTTCGGCAAGTATCCGCCTTACAGAGAGTAAAACAGAGAGTTTGAACAACGGCAGAGACCCACTCTAGGAGGTCACCTATGGCATAGAAGAAACTTGACTAAATCTGTATTTTAAGATCATGGGAAACTGTCTACTTACCGCTCCCCCAACACAACGTTAACATGACCTTCCCAATTAAGGAAAAATGTTTGGTTAGGGGAGGGGTGGGTGGGCCAGAATATTATACTCAGCACTAGTTATATGACTGAAGAAGAACACAAAGCAGCTGCAATTCACATTATAACGCAAGAAGCTACTAACCTGTTTAGTGAGCTGTTCTTCGCACAGTTTGTAGAGAGTGAAAAACTTCTGAGCAAGAATAACGTTCTTGATGAAGCCACAAGAAGCTAGCTTGACCCTGATGATGATCTGTCGGTCAGGTACCATCATAGCCACGGTCCGGAACATAATTTTCAAGTTTTCCGGTAACTCCTGTCGGCCAGCATAACCTGGGTTCTATTCAAAAAAAGAGAAGGGAGTGACGTCACCTAATTTAGCCATATAAAGCAATAGGAACTGGCCACGTACCAAAGAAATGTAATAGCCACATACAACAGTGAAGAGAGATACAAATGACACAGTGAATAGTTAACTTTGCATACCATGGTTAAGAAGATACCGAATTCAGGGTCCATGTCCACCTCATCCCCGTCAGTGAAAATAAACATTTTCTTCCGCTCTTTTTTGCACGTGAGCACCACGTGAATCTGCTGTGCTGCCACTGATAAAACCGGAAGCTCAATACGGTTGAATTCATCAAAACAGCCCCAGCTTCCAGACTGAGCAAGACCTACCATACAGAAAATAACAAAATCAATTATTTCTTAAAGCGAGGCATCCAACAAATTTTCGCCTGCATTTTCAACTGCTTGAAGTATCAGCTGTCTCCAACACAAACCCCAACTAAGTGTAACGGTTCTAAAGATCAATGTACCTTCACCACAGAACTCGCAAAAGTCACGCCCGTTCGTCTGCGACAGGTAAAGTTTCCTATTAGGCAAGTAAATTTTATTCCCACTAGCCCAATGGGCGAAGGCCCAGGCAGGACAACTTCTAACCAAATCACAATCTCAGACGACGATACGCTGGTCGTCGCCAAATACAATTTAAGCGATGCTTGTCTTAAGGACAAGATGATATTCATTTTTTTTCCAGTGCTCTCTGAAATAAAGTGGTTGAACAAAGAGAGTTACCTTTGTAGATACGGCCCAAACCACGGTAGTCCATTTGATCAGAGCAGTTAAAAACAACAACGAATTTACCCAAGGCTTTTCCCATGTCCTAAAACAAAGAACACAAACCTTTAGTTGGTAAACTTGTAGGAAACAAGGAATTTGTGGCCACCCTTGGGTTCAATCGTGGTGATGACGAGTGATTTTATGATGATCATCATCAAATCCTAAGTGGCAGGAGGCATAGCAGCAGACAATTTTGAAGCGTTGTTCAGGATATGAACTGGGTGTGCCGCCCGGTTCCTCAGATCCTGACCCGATTTCAGACCAAAAAATGTAATTTTCCATACCCGTTATCAGACCTGGCCTTTAGGTACTAGAAATTATGTTATCATTACTTAGCCGTTACAGCGCAAACAAAAAAATTATTCAAATCCATTTCGAATACGCATATTTCTCTTTCTTGTTTACTCATTTGGAACTGAAACGATAAAAACGTTCATACACTCCGTGGTACCCTCGAAAACCATACCTGATTCCAGACCAAAATGGGCAAAGTGTGTACCTGTTTTCAGACCAAAACGGCGCAAAAACCCTACCCGTTGGGGCGGCACATACCTATATAGCTTCTACAGGGTTCGTACCCGTTTTTGAACAAAAAATTCAAGGACTTTTCAAGGACTTTCAAGGACACATTTCCCATATTTCAAGGACTCTATTCAATTCAAAAAGAGCCTTAATTCTGTATTTTTTTTAGTTCTTCCACAACATAGGTAATTTTATCTCGAAGGTCTTTCTGTGTTTGCTCCTTTTCCTTTGGAGTTCTACTTAAATTATAAAGGTAGCACCGAAATTCAAGGACTTTCCAGCACCGACCGCAATTTTCAAGGACTTTCAAGGCCTTGAATTTTTATTTTAAAATTCAAGGATTTTTAAGGACTTTCAAGGTGTGTGCGAACCCTGCTTATAAAAGGGAGTATCTCCTCCCCGGGACTCGAAGGCTCCAGATTGCAAGTCGCCACTTTACTCGGCAGCCACGCAGCCTCCTCCATTCCCTTCTTACTTCCCCTTGTCCTGTATTCTCTGGACTTCGGAACAGTTTTGATATTTT